>QANZ01030015.1:131381-166784 GCA_003254925.1 Chamaecrista fasciculata | reverse complement strand
AAATCTTGATTATTTTTGTGAGTAGGTTGGGGGATGTTTTTCCGAATCGGTGCACCGTTTCATTTTTTGCCTACGAAACGGTGCACCAACAAGGATTAAAGTGTCTTCTACTTGTCGACATTCGGTGCACCAGCGAAGAAAATCAGTGCACCGATTCGCATCAGATGAGAGAGAAAAATTTAACGCACGCGGACCCGAATTTTTTTTCCAATTTGGCATAAATCTATCTCTCTCCTCTCTCTCTCTCGATTCATCCTCCTCCTCTCTCTCTCTCTCGATTCAATTTGGCATAAATCTACCCCATAACTCATGAACTCAACCCAAAACAACTTGGAAGTCATAACGAGACAGAAAACCCTTAAACTATCACCAGAAAAGAGCCTCCAATAACAACATTCAGCTCCAAAACAGCTCAGGAAACGCTTAATAGATATGCATAAACCTCAAATCCCAGGGAAATGACGAAATGTTCAAATTCAATCGAGTTCCTCGAGCAAATGACCTTCAACGATTGAAAAGCGCACAAGCTGAGGCAGTGATAATCAGAAATGTGAGAAACCACCGTACATCACCATTTCGGAACAATGTAGACACCTCGAAACCCCAAAATCCCAAAAAGAAACGGGGAAAAAAAATGATCTGAGTATGCTTTCAGTTATGTCCAAATCTGATTTCCAGCCGAGGCCGAGTAAATGATCTGGATCTGTCAACACCGTGGCTCCGATTTCCAGCCGAGGCCGAGTATGCTTTTAGTTATGTCCAAATCCGAAGGTTCATCAGGAGGCGCGATTTTGCAAATTCGTTTCCACAGATCTCGTTCTCTCATCGAACCGATGCGGATCGGTGGTTGTATTGCCGGAAAAAGAGGCCGGAAACGGTGGTTTCCGACGAGTTGGCCCGGCGGGTCTGTCAACTGCGGGAGGAAGAAGATGAACTGCGGGAGGAAGAAGATGGGAGAGATTATTAATTTCATTAATAAATTATTTTGGCAAAATAACAATTTAGCCCAACACAAAAATGAATAATTACAAACTAGCCCAAACACAAAAATGGATATTTACAAACTGACCCAATTTTAAAGTAAATGACTATTTTGCCCTTTGTGATTGGGGATTGAATGTATTAGAGTATAGGTAATTATAGGTTTATGTATAGGGGTATAAGTGTAATTGAGTGTGTTTGATTATTTAAGAATCATGATTATAATTGAATCAGAAAAAAACGTAAACGAACATGTTTATTTTGATTATAATCAAAATAGATTATAATCAAAACGGAAACGAACTGGGCCGTAGTTGATACTTGATAGCAAGAGTAAGAATGGTTGTCTTACATGAAGGATTAAGTTTAACAGAATGGATTATTCTTTTACAAAATTTAAATTCAAATTCTTACCAAGAAATGTATTGAATTTTGGGGGACAAGGTCTTTATTAATAGATATATACTTCTACGAAATCATTGGCCATATTGAGCGCCTAGTATCTCATATTTTTTTAACAAAAAGTTTAGGTGAGGTTGGATCTCGGAAAAACTCACGATCTTCTGAGTTATAAATTAATTCCTTACCAACTCTATCTCATTTTCTTTTTGTAAAAAATAAATTTTGGACCAATGTTTCTCAATAAATAATGCATCTTTTGCAGTGAAATAGTGAAATTTTGTTTATTATTCCCAAATCCTTTATCTTCTCTACTATAAATATGCTGATTGTTTATAAATTTTACTTTTCAAAAATGCCCTTATTAATGCACTGACTCACCCTTTAATTTTTTTTTTCCTTTGATAACCATTCACCACACACCCTTTTAATTAAAATGGTGCCAATTAGCATCCCCTCAAAATCTATAGCAATTATTAAGCAACTTCTCCTCTGTTCTTTTGTTCTCTTTCATTGTTGAATCAAACAAACATCCTTTCATTTGGTGTCTTTTTCCATTGAAGATTATACAGGGTTAAGCCTTGAGATACAATTAAGTAAAATGTGAGAATTTAGAGGTAAAATTAACTCTAAAAAAATTTAAGGATACACTTGAGACTTATTCGATAGTTTAGAGGCACTAGAGGTACTTTTGCCTAATCATCATAATAAAAATAAAAAACTACAGAAAACTACTGATACTATGGATGGTCCACACACCATTTATTCAACTCTTCTGATGGTGAGTTTGTGAGAAAATCACCAGTATTTGTGTCTTCAACATTGGACTTGGTCTCATCCAGGTATTGCTGGTAAAGATAAGACAAAAATCCCCAAATAGCAAGCACCAAAGAAATCACCTTCACCCCATACATTCTGTCATGAAAGAATATCACAGCCAAAATTGGCACAATAGGTACACCTAAAGCACTTATGGCATTTGAGAACAGAGAAGACACCTCAAGAATCAAACCCAAACAACCCACACAATGAACTTGCCATGTTATAGCACTAAAGCTCAAATTTAGCACATAACTTTCCTTCCCCATCCCATATTCCTCCATTTCTCTCTTCAATCCTTTGAACTCTCCACTAACAAAAAGGCCCAAAAGAGTTACTATAGTGGCCACAAGTGACTGATATATAATCATATCCAAAATGGCTTTGAAACACTTCTTTTTCAAAACTTTCCTAAGTACAAGTTGTGTGAGAGAAAGCACTAAACCCTGAACAGCTGATGCAGCCACAGTGCATATGAACCCAATCACATACTTCTCTCTTGAAACTTGTGTGGAATATTCTGAGGAAGAATCAGTTTGAAGCACAAGAAGGGTGGAGGAGATTGTTAAGAGGACTAGAGAGTTTATGATGAAAGGTGTGAATTTGAGAGAGTTTAGGAAGAAAGAGAAGAAAGCATTGAAGGCTAATTCTGAGGAGTTAATAAGAGAATATGTAGAAACAGGAAGGGACCATAGGCCAATTGAGTTCAAATAGCTTTCTAATGCAACAAGTAGGCCAAGTGAGACATTGACAAATACAAGCATTAAAACAGAAGGTTGCTTAAGATTACTAATCTGGTGTTTGGATGCAGGGATAGTGTAGTAAGGCAAGAGAATAGGGAAACCCACAAGCTGAATAAGTGATCCCATCCATTTGCTTTTTCCACCTTGTTGGTAATATTGTCTTCCCAAGAGTCTTGCAGTTGATTCACCTACCAAAACAAAAACAAGGTACAAGGCTATTTTGAACCAACGCTTAAGTCTCTTTTGGCTTTGGATAGGAAAATCTCCAGCTTCCCCATTTGGAGTTGTTTCTTTGGATAATCTATCAGATTCTGGAAAAAAAAATATTTGAAAAGATCAAATTCATTTCCTGTGTATTGTATAATTACAAGTCAATTTTGGGACAGAGTCGCTTACATATGTACATTGTTTGCAATTTCCATACATGTTCACTCAAAGGTAAAGATAAATATAAGTTGATAAATGAATATTATGAAATATTGCTGTAGTTAATTGATAGAATAACAAACCAAATAAGGTGAAGATTTATGGAATAATATTCCAGTGGCAGCCAATGACCAATTTAGTTTGAATCTTGCAAATAAGGTGAAGATTTATTCATTCAATTCATCTCTTATTTATTGAATTAGATTGTTGACATTAATTGGAAGAAACCCAAAAAAATTTACTTCTTGTTGTTTAAATTTTCTAATTTGCATGATCTTTTGGCGCTTTCATTGATAATGGTACTAGAAAGGGTTATTCAAGCTAGAGGAGAGGTTAAAACTACAAGCTTACATGTGGCCTCTTTTCACATGCCTGATCTTTGCATACACTTAAACAACTTTTTTTTAGGATTGGAATGAGCTTTTAAGGTCCTTAATAATGAACTTTAAACCTCATTCATATTTGTAAGCAATCTCAATATTAACTAAACTGCATACAATGCCCATCAATGGTGCTAATATTGTTCTGGGATGAGAATGATTGTTAGATGGAACCTATGCTCAATGGTTAAAGAAATTTGGCTATATGATTTTGGAGAAGAAAAATAAGAAGATCATGCCACATGGTGAGAAAAATTCCAGTTAATGCAATTCCTTATAAATATCCTCATGAGTGTCAAAAGGCTAAAATAGTTTTTGAGATCAGGAATCATCAGAATGACTCCTGAAGAGTTCCATAAGAGGGAGCCTTTAATTTAGAACAGATGAGGGCATTTTGATTTTCTTGTGAAGCCATTTGGCCTCAACCTTTCACATCACTATGAGATGAACAAGTTTCTCAAGCCATATATATTGATTCGACTAAAATTCTATTTTAATCTCATATATATATATATTTTTTTCAATTAAGTTTACTCGTAATTTTTTTTAAAAAAAAATTTTTCACTCACAGTTTTTTTATTATCAATGTTTGACTTTTTATCTAATGTTTAACAAAATTAGTGATACATTTGTTTAATAATGTATCATAAAATAAAAAGTAATTGAATCTTTTCTAGTTCAAATAAGATATATGTGTAAAAATTAGTGTCTTTATTTCTGAATTTAGTATCACTTTAAATGAAATTTGAACTAGATTTTTATTAGATAGTAAAAAAAACATCTTAATTTATAAATATGCAATGGGTTTACACTTTACACATTTCTCTTCATTTCAAACTAATTTTCGTTTTTCTTTATTTTTTGTCGTCACTTTATGACTAGTTTTAACTTTAAATTAATGAGCCAATTTTTCTCTTTGCAAATCCCATCCAATTAGAATGATATCAACAAATAGATTTGAAAACATTTAATTAAATAGCACCATATATATACTATAATATATAATAACTTTAATTTAGATGATCATGTCAAGCATTTAAAATATGTACTGCAAAGTCAATGTCAAGCTCCCAAAGACTCAAAATATATATTTTCTCTTGGTCGTCCACAAGTGAAATATTTTATGTTAATTTCTAATTATAGTATACGTATGTACACATTGGTTACACTTACACATATAATGATAAAAACAAGTTGAAAGATATATATGATCATATTTATGACAAAGTTTCCTATGGTCAGCGCCAAGAAAGAAATCTATATAAAGGAATAATGTATGTGCATGCAACTGTTAAAGTAAAAATATAAGAAGGTAAATTGGATATATTCTACAACTCAATCTAATTCATGTATTTGATTTTTTTTTAATTAGAGAATCTAATAGTGAAACAACAAATAAATAACTGCACTGGAATTTGATTCTTCTCATCGTAGACTCTTATCACAAGAAATCATGATTAATTTGAGTTTGTAGAAGAAGTAGAGAACTAATCATGACTTACCCATAATTATGGCGAGTTGAACTTGATGAAATTTTCCTTAGCAAAGTGTGAAGAATTAAGTTTCAGAAGAGGGAGTAATATATGAGCAAGGAAGCACGTACACGGCTCCAAGTGTCCACGTTTCTGACACGTGTCGGACACGGACGCGTGTACGACACGCGTACGACACGTGTATCTGTGTGTCGGTTGTGATTTCTGCTCCCTTTCAATAGCTTCCGTTAAGGGATCAAACCACCCCAGAAACAGTGCCTTCACATGAGGCAAATATACAATTTTATTCAATCCTTAGCAAAGTGTGAAGAATTAAGTTTCAGAAGAGGGAGTAATATATGAGTTTTAATTTGGTGGTACAATTTATATATATATACAAATTGAAATGGATGCATAATTGACATTAAATTCAATACTTGTTTTGTTGACTTTTGCATAAGATCAGCACAATTGCATTGCCGTGTGAAGAAGGTGGAGAAATTATATTGGAGATTCATGATCATGCTTTTCATTTTATGTATGACATGGCTCACCTATATACTATATAGCCACCTATCAAGCCATTAATATACTCATTGACAATTGTTGCCACCAAATGCAAAGCCTGTGTGCTCATTTTGTCTTATATAATTAAAGAGATGTCCATTAACATGCATTTTTTGGAGTAGATCATGTGGATTGTGTGTAGCAATTTTGAAGGAGTGAAATTGCGTCCAAAAACAAAGAGAGTCTCAAGTGTGAGAGTATTTTGTGTTAACACTTTGAGCGAGTATATTTTAGTGTGAGGTTATTTGGTATGACTAGTATATAGTGATACTTTTTGGTGAGATAATATGAGAGATTTCTCAAATAAATGTATTTAAAATATGGTGTTTAGTGGTTTGGATCAACTTGCTAATCCGCTAAACCCAACTCAACTCGAAGGCTTGGATTGGTTTGATTTTGGTTGGCAGGTTTTTATGGTCTAAAAAAGATAAGTGCGCAGTAATTTGAATTGGACCGCAAATTGAAAACTTTTGAACCCGCTTAACTTAACCTAACCTGTCAACTTGCACTACTTTTTTTTTTACTAAAACACTATATATTTTATATTTATGCTTCACTTAGGGTGTATAGTTCAATACAATTTAATAACATTCAACTCATAATAACATAAAATATTACATATTAATTGGAAATGTTAGCATCTAACTTGCAATACTGCACATTGATTTTAGCTATTTTAAATATGAGTATATAACTTTCATAAATTTTGATTATACTATTGACTTCACATGACAATAATAAAAAAAAATTTCATTAAAATTCGAATTAAAAATATTGAAAGAAAATAAAATTAAGTGAAGTTTATTTTTGACAAAAAAAAAATTAAAATGGGTGACTCGTGAGTCCACCCAACCCAACATATTTTTTTTTGGGTTTGGGTTGGTTTAAGTTGAACTTATTTCTTTTTTTTTTTAAATTTAACTCAAACCAA
Organism: Chamaecrista fasciculata; assembly: GCA_003254925.1. Lineage (NCBI taxonomy): Eukaryota > Viridiplantae > Streptophyta > Magnoliopsida > Fabales > Fabaceae > Chamaecrista > Chamaecrista fasciculata. The sequence goes on along the minus strand of QANZ01030015.1, from coordinate 160,066 downwards.
CTCACCTCTCAAAAATTTTAATTCACTTTTCGAACACTCCTAATTTAAAGTATGAGTTAGTTGAGTATTGTAAAGTTATTTTGCATTCTTTATATTAATTAGAGGAACGATTTTTGTATGAAGATATATGATTATTAAATAAAAAAAATCTGGGAGTATATTTTTTAATTTTTTTTAATATATCCTACTTTTGATGGCATATATGTGACATTTTTGAAAGAATTTATTTTGTCACAAATGGCATTACATGAGAATGACTTGTAACAATAAGTTGCATACAAGTTATTTCCAACTAAATAACTTTTTCACAACACCCATTTTATTTGTCCGTTCAGCCCAACCCCTTAGGCTATGTTTGGGAGTTTTAGTGAGGATGGAGAGGAGAGGACATTAGTGGACACTAACGGAGTGGAGAGGAGAGGATATTAATGGACTGAGTAGATATGTTGTTTGGGAGTTTTTAATGAGGAAAGGAATGGACACTTGTTAATCTTGTTTGGATGTTATTAGTAATGGAATGGAATGGAGTGGACACATGTTATTTTTGGTTAGTATAAGGATATAATTGTCATTAAAAAATTATAAAACTGTCCACTCCTTCCTTGGCACCCCAATTTGGGGTGCCAGCAAAAATTGAATTTTGGGGTGCCAAGTGTCCCTCCTTATCCACTCCACTCCCCTCTAAAAAAACTTCCAAACATAATTTTTTTACCTTTTGTCCCTTCCTCTCCTCTCCATTCTCCCCTTGACACCCCATCCAAACATACCCTTAAGTTTGCTTCATACGTCTAATTAGAGATGTTCAACGAATTGGTTCGATTATATTTGAATCAGACAATTTCTCTAACTAAATTGACTTAACTGAATGATTGTAAAAGTTAATAAAATCAATTCAAATTGACTTTATTGGATATAATGAGATGATTGATCTTTTGTACAAAAAGTTTAAGAATTATATTCATAATTGATCTAATACTAACTAGGACCTATTTATAGTAAGTAATGTATTAATATTAATATGTATAAACAAAGTATAAGATTTTTCAAACAACTATCACCACACACTCCCAAATCTCACCCATAGGCTAAAGCCCTCCCCCTCCTAAATGTTGAAATATATGCCAAAAGAAAGAGCTTCTATATTGTTGAAGTAAAGTTATCATATGGACCATGTACCAAAAAAAAATAAAGTTATCATATGGACCAGATTATAGATTTTTAATGGTGGAGATGCCACCATAGATTATGACATTGATTGATTAACCAAAGTGTGAATCTTATGAATTTGTGTATATTATTGTTGTGTCATTGATTAATCAAAATCCCTAGAGTAACTTTTAATCTTTCNTTTATATTTTGAAACTTATAAATACGTGTCATATGAGTGTCGTAAGGGTGTCGGACACAGACATGTGTCTGACACGATGGTAGAACTTCAAAATAAAGTGTTCATGCTTTATAGATGCACACAAAATAATAAAAAAAATAAATTAAAAAAATTACATTATTATGTAATAAATTATATTTCAATTTGATTAATATTTGATGTAATAATCTTATTGTTAGGTGACTAACGAATAATAGCCTACTATCTTAATTATAAAACAATTAATTTGTAGCAAGGAAAGTAGGATCGAACCCGCAGAAAGTTATAACCAAATTCAGCCACAATTTGTATATGATCAGAAAACGAAATGCAACATTAATGTAAATTAGGGAGTTTTTTTTAAAGAAAACAATAAAATGAAATCCAAAAGAGTAAAAAATAATAGAATGAATATGCTATATAGAACAATAAAAGTTTCAGATTCAGTACAAGAATGATACCATGAATTGGAGAAAATCAGTATGTAAAGCTGATAGAGTCAATTAAAAGCATGGAATGTCCTATACTTCATATTTTTCAAACTCTCAAGAAAATGTTTCCAAAAGTTCAAGAATATAATTAACAATGAGATAACACTAACTCAGGTTCAGTATGGTAGATAAATTATAAATTCTCTCTCAAGCTTTGAAAATTGAGATAACAAAAATCTATATTCAAAATTAGTGTTGCAATTTTAAAAATCAATCATGCAGTTAGAGAATTTTTGATAGTAAGATTCAACAAGAATGAAAATCAATTAAGAACTCTCCAAGGGTTGTAAATTGCGGTTACTTGCGTTTATTGTGGCTGTGTGTGTTGCATGTTGCAATATAGGTTGCGGTTGTAGGTATTGTCATTGCAACCTGAAGCGGGTTGCGACTACTACCACAACAGTAATATTGTAGCTGCAATTGCGATTAATTTATACACCGCAATTTGCAACTATGGAACTCTTTGATCTGTTCCGTTCAAGAGAATCAAAAAGTTTAAACTAGGAAAGAATTAAAACTCAAGGTAAATGGATAATTTCATTAATTTCAAAATCAGTCCATACCATTTCAACTCCAAATTTTAACCGGGAAGGAAAATAACGTCCTGAGTTTAAAATGACACATCAACAAAATAAAGTGAATCAGGAATAGGTGCACAGTGATAAGTGTTATGCCCATAACCTAACTTCACTGCATGGACAAACAACAAAAGAGAGAAACTAAAATAAAGCATCTAGATCACTAAGAACAAGTGTATTCCTAATGAAATTAAGGGTCTGTCTGGGAGATTTTCAATTTTAATCCAATCTCATCCAATCTCATCCAAATGGATGGGATGAGATTATTTTTTAATTGGATGAGATGAGATGATGTATTGGTGTTTGGGTGATTTTAGTGATAATGATGTTAAATAGGGTGTGAAATTATATAAAAAGGTATGTAATGATTGTGGTTGGTAGAAAAAAGTTGATCGATTTTTGTAATTTGTATAGGGGTAGAAATGGTAGAAAATAATGAGATGAGATTGAGATAATGAGATGAGATGAGATGAGATGATAGGTGTTTGGTTGTGTTTTGATTGAAATAATATTGAGATGAGATGATATTGGAAAGTGTGATATGGTATTGGAAATTGTGAGGATGAGAAAATTTTGGATTGAGGGTTAGGGGTCAATCCAAATCCAAGTGGATGAGATTATGGGCCAAAATGAAAATAATATTGGAATTATTTTTTGACATACAATTTGGTCCATAAATTCGAACTGTTCCAATTAATCAATCTCTAACATGTGTAAAAGATAACTGGGGCCTTGTAGAAAACCCCAATCATTAATAATGGGGTCTATTTATGAAATTGAACGACAAAAAAATAACAAATAATAGTTTGAGGACCAAATAGCAAATTACAAAACAACACTAAATTCTAATAAAATGTGTGGTGAAAGGTTCATTTTGGTCCTAAATGTATGGCCTAATATTCATTTTGGTCCATTATTTTTTTAAATGTTCAAATTGGTCCTAAATGTTAGCAAAATGATTAATGGTGGACCAAAATGAACATTAGGGCAAACATTTAGGACCAAATTAACCCTTTAACCCTTTATTTTTGAATCCAATGATTCAAGCCTGTACATACACGTGGGCCATTTTGTATTTTGTCCCTAAAAAAATATTACCGTTATTATTTAGGAAATAGTTTTAACTAATCTCATAGTTTGATAAACAAAACAGAACGAGAAATAGTTTTAACTCTTTTTAATTTTTTCAAAAAACTTCGTCAGATATATTTAAAAAAAAAAGGGATTGAATTGATGTTCAGACTCAAAAATATAACAAATATTTTGATAACCGAAATGAACTTATCTCATCGTTTAAAGACTAGACTGCCAACAAATGTGAATATTAAACTTTTCCATTTTTTTCACTTTTTTTAAATATGTTATAACGGGTTTAGAAGAAGATTGTATCTTAAAAAAAATTATTTTGAATTCAATTATATATTTTAATAAAACAAATAAAAGAACATTGGGACAAAAAAAACAACACTACACAATTTTTTATTCTATTTTTTTAAAAAAATGTAATAGCGGGACTAGAAAAAGATTGTACCTTAAAAAAAATTTGGATTCAATTATAAATTTTACTCAAACATATAGAAGAACATTGGGACAAAAAAAAAAAAAAACATTACAATTTTCTAGCTACCCATGATTCGAACCAAAAAAACAATAGACACGTGGAAACTTGTATCTTTTCCCAACAAAAAAATTATTTTCCATTATCCAGAGTGTATAATCATCGAATAATTTTGGACACGAATATAGAACAAAAAATAGTCTGAGGACGACAATGAAACTAATTGCATAGTTTGAGAAAAAAAACTAAACAAAAAATAATTTTAAGAGCCAAGGAAACTGAGCTCATAGTTTGAGGACTAAAATACCTATAAAAGTGAAGATAGTTAATTTTTTTCTTTTTAAAAAAAACTACATTAAAGAGAATGGAAGAAGATTATAACTTAAAAAATATTTTAGGGATTAAATTGTATATTCTACTCAAAACAAATAGAGGAATATTGCAACTAAAAAAATAATAATATTGTAAAATTTTGTTTAATTAAATCAATATAAATTAATATATATATATAAGAGTGTGGGTGTGGGTGTGTGAAAGAGAGAGAGAGAGGTGTATGTGTGTGTGTGTGTGTGTGAGAGAGAGAGAGAGAGAGAGAGAGAGAGAGAGAGAGAGTGAGAGAGAGAGTGAGAGAGAGAGGTGTGTGTGAGTGGAAAAGAGAAAAAAAATGATGAGAAATGATAGATAGAGAGAGAAAATTATAAGTGTAATAAATGAGGGTATGTAAAATTACTATTTTGTCTAATTCTTTTTTTTATATTTGTATTAAAGTATAGGTTATTATAGGTGTATAAGTAGGGATAGATTAGTAATTGTAAGAGAAAATGAGATGATGTTGTGAATGAGATGATGATGTGGATGAGATGAGATGAAGGTTCCAAAAAACACCCAACCATTACTGTTCATCCAATCCTAAGATGAGATTAAGATTGAATGAGATGAGATTGGATGAGAAGGCCCCAAACAGGCCCTAAGATATCATGAAGAATACTACATGAATAACCTTTTGAGAATTCAAAGGTAAATTTTGTTTTCATTTTTTACTATTTTCTCATGCATTTGGGTAATACCCAAATATTAGGTATAAAATATTTTTTTGTTATACTAAAACATAATTAAGTAATTATTAATACAACTTTTATCAAAGTGCACAGTTGATTTCATAACTTTTGCTCAGATCTCAATTTGGTCCTATAACTTTTTATGTTGCATTTTTGGTTCTATATCTTTTTGTTCAGGTTACAATTTGGCCCCCTTATCACGTGTGATCTCATATCTTTTGATCAGGTTGTAAAATTAGTCTCATATCTTTGCAAAAAGTTCTACTGTTAATCCCACCTAACCCAAAGATACGAGATTATTTTTACACCTAACCCAAAGATATGTGACCAAAAGTGCAGCACAGAATCAAATCTGCAACATGAACAAAAGATACGGGGACATAAAATATAACAAAAAAAGTTATGGGACCAAATTAAGACCTGAGCAAAAGTTATAAGACCAAAAGTGCACTTTGGCCTACATTTTTAATACATTTTATAGTTTCTACAAGTAGCATTCTTCTCTTTAGTAAAACAATTGTCAATTTAGAAAATTAGAATGAAGATTGTCTTTGGTTTCCTCCTAGCTATTAGAGCTATTTTCGCATTCTTATTCTTATAAGTCCAAGGAATAAATAAAGTTACAACTTGGCACCCATTTTGATAAGATTCAATGGATGTGTCATTAGACTAACCCAAACGGCAAAACTAAATAGTACTATTATTTATCTTTTAAAATTTTAAAATATAATCTAATTAAGATTAAAGTTCAAAATATTGACTTTTAAATTTTAAATTAAAAATACATATTAAAATTTGGCCAAAGTGCGAATTTGATCCTATAACTTTGCTCCAGTTCCTAAATCTGTCCTATAACTTTTTTTGTCTCGAATTTGATCATGTATCTTTGCTGCAGGTCCCAAATCAGTCCTATATCTTTTTTGTCTCAGCTTTGGTCCCATATGTTTTGAAAACCTCCCACCGTTAGTCCTCCCTCCATTTTAAATTATAGTTTAGTCATGAAAATTTCAAATCCCTTTCACTTTAGTCTTTGACTATCAAAATGAAAGTGAAAGAGCATCCCTGAAGATTCTCAAACCTTACATCTTGGTCCCTAATCCGTGAATTTTTCATGAAATGGATTAGAAATGCAAAAACAATACAAATTAAAACAAATGACAGAGGGACCAAAACTAAAAACGCAGAAATTTAAAACCCACCAGAAAATGCCCCAAACTCGCCGGAAAGCGTACGGAAATCGCCGAGAAACTTAAGAACTCCTCCAAAAACCCTAATACTCATTGAAATCTCATTCAAATAATCGCCCTCAAATGCTATAAGAAAGAATTTTCGAAAATCCAAACTCTTAAGGAGGGAGGTGATAGAAGAAATGTAAAGGATTTCAGAACTTCTTTCTCGGAATCATCAAATGTAAGGGAATTCCCTCCTCAAAAGTTTGGATTTTCGAAAATTCTTTCTTAAAACATTTGAGCGATTATTTGAGTGAGATTTCAGTGAGGATTGAGGTTTTTGGATGAATTCTTGAGTTTCTCGGCGATTTTCGTACATTTTCCGGTGGGTTTTAAATTTTATGGGTTTTCAGTTTTTTTCCCTCTGTCATTTGCTTTAATTTGTATTGTTTTTACATTTCTATTCCATTTCATGAAGAATTCACGGATTAGGGACCAAAATGTAAGGTTTGAGAATCTTCAAGGATGCTCTTTCACTTTTATTTTGATAGTCAAAGACTAAAGTGAAAGGGACTTGAAGTTTTCATGACTAAACTGTAATTTAAAATGGAGGGAGAACTAACGGTGGGAGGTTTTCAAAACATATGAGACCAAAACTAAGACAAAAAAAGATATAAGACTGATTTGGGACTTGAAACAAAGATATAAGACCAAGTTCGAAACAAAAAATTATATAACTGATTTGGGAACTAAAACAAAGTTATAGGACCAAATTCGCAATTTAGACTTAAAATTTTAACAAAGATTATCTTTAAGATTTTAGTATTACATATATAACTATATAAGAACTGAAGATAGGAAAGCCTCCACTCCACCGCTTTTAAAAAAAATTTTTAACACCTCCACCGCTTTAATTTAATTTAACCCTTAAGCCATATGATAACACTATCTACTATTCATGTGGGAAAAAAAAGTATAAATATAGCGAACATAAGTTGACCAATTAATAAGGAGTTTTTTTTTTGACCAATTAATAAGGAGTTGACTCGATCATAATCTACAAAGTTGTAAATCCAATTCTCCTTGTTGATGTAAAAATTTTGTTGATAGACAATCTGTAATACCTCTATAAATCGTTGGCCAAAAAAAAAACCTCTATAAATCCTCATAGAGTTTAGAAGTATATCCCGGTAAGCCCCATAATCCAACTGGCATAAACTTTGTTGAAAAAAAAGTATATATATATATATCAAAATTTTTTATATTGATCTCTAATGTTTAGGGTGAAATTTTTTGTTCTTAATTTTTAAGTTTCTCACTTATTTTTGGTACAAAAATTACACATTGAATGGATGCATATTTATTGGTTATAAATTAAACTCGAATTTATAATTCGTACCACCAAAACTCATTACTCTCTTCTGAAACTTCTTCACACTTTGCCACGGGAAAATTTCATCAAGTTCAACTCGCCATAATTATGGGTAAGTCATAATTAATTCTCTACTTCTGCTATAAACTCAAGTTAATTATGATTTCTTCTGATAAGAGTCTATGAGAAGAACTAAATTCGAGTGCAGTTATTTGTTAGTATCTCTAATAAAAAAATCAAATACATGAATTATATTGAGTTGTAGAATATATCTAATTTCTTATTTTTTTTAAAAATGAAGAAAATAACAAACTTATGACAATCTCATGCACATGCATTATTCCTATATAGAAATCTTTCTTGGCTGACCTTAGAACACTTGGTCATATATTTTATCACATCTTTCAACGTNTTTTGCTTTTAATATGATTTGATCAAAGTAGTAAGTCAGAATGGGGAACAATGTCAGTAACAAAAGTACAAACACTAGTTGAAATTCTGAGTTCGATGCCCGTGAAATGAAGAGCTCTGTCATCACTAAGCTAGAGGACCTGAATGGTTTTGTTTTTTCCAATTTGTTTTTGTTCCTGCGCGTTCCATACCTCCAGAGACAAAGGATTTTTTTTTTGTCATTTTGTTACTTTGGTTTGTTAAACCGATTTCAGATTTGTCTTTCGATGAATTCCAGATTTGTCATTTTGTTACTGTGGGATGGATTAAGAAGGAGAAGGAATTCCAGATTTGTCTTTCGATGAAACTGAAACTCATAAACACAGAACCCAAATCCAAATTCCAAACCCATAAACACAGAACCCAAATCCAAATTCCAAATTCCTTCCTTCCCGTAGGCGTAGAGGATATTTTTCACTTGGGTCATATACATATATTTTCGGCCAAACCACAGCACAGAGATATGATTGGGGACGGTCGAAATCCCGTCGATCTTGAACTCGCCGGACGGTCCTGATTCGCCGATTGTCTGAAATCGGCTCTGTTCTTCGGCGACGACGGTTCTGTCGAGAAAAGGGCGGAGCTCCGGCGAGAGTGACGGTGGTTGTTGGGTGGTTCGAGAGAGATAAGCCCAAGCATTGATGATGAGAGTGGATGATTTTCCGTGGAGAACGGCGTGGTGGCCGGTGAACACTGGGGAGAAGAGTGATTTGCAGAGAAAATGGAAGCGAGAGAGAGAACAGTGGGGAGGAAGAAAAAAACAATGGCTAAAATATGAATTTCAATCCTAAATTATTTGGACAAAATAACAATTTAGCCCAACACAAGAATGAGTATTTCCAAAATGGTCCAATATTGAGGTAAATGACCATTTTGCCCTTTGTGATTGGTGATTGAATGTATTAGAGTATAGGTAATTATAGGTTTATGTATAGGGGTATAAGTGTAATTGAGTGTGTTTGATTATTTAAAAATCATGATTATAATTGAATCAGGAAAAAAACGTAAACGAACATGTTTATTATGATTATAATCAAAACAGATTATAATCAAAACGGAAACGAACTGGGCCTAATTCATTTCATATTGATGTGAAAGGTTGAGGCCAAAGGGCTTCTTCACACAAGAAAGCCAAAATGCCCTTTATGAGTTCTAAAGCCTATCTTATGGAACTCTTTATGAGCCATTCTGATGATTCTTGATCTCAAATGCATGATGAAGCATTGGCTTTCCCAACCAATGACAATAAACTAATTCAATAAATAAGAGACGATAAGATTAGAGAAACACAAAATACTTCAATTCTCTCAAGTTCATCAAATGACTCATCTTCACTCAAACTCCAATTTAAGCAAGATTCTAACTAAATTAGTCATTAGCTGCCACTGGAATACTATTCCATAAACCTTCACCTCATTTGGTTTGTAATTCCATCAAGTAATTACAGCAATATTCCATATTCATTCAAATTATTTATCAACAACTTATATTTACCTTTGCCTTTGAGTGAACATGTATGGAAATTGCTAAAAATGTACATATCTAAGCAACTTTGTCTCAAAATTGACTTGTAATTGTACAATACATAGGAAATGAGTTTGATCATCTTTTCAAATATTTTTTTTTTCCAGAATCTGATAAATCCAAAGAAACAACTCCAAATGGGGAAGGTGGAGATTTTCCTATCCAAAGCCAAAAGAGACTTAAGCGTTGGTTCAAAATAGCCTTGTACATTGTTTTTCTTTTGGTAGGTGAATCAACTGCAAGACTCTTAGGAAGACAATACTACCAACAAGGTGGAAAGAGCAAATGGATGGGAACACTTGTTCAGCTTGTGGGTTTTCCTATTCTCTTGCTTTACTACACTATCCCTGCATCCAAAAACCAGACTAGTAATCATAAGCAACCTTCTGTTTTAATGGTAGCATTTGTCAATGTCTCACTTGGCCTACTTGTTGCTTTACAATGCTATTTGAACTCAATTGGTCTATGGTCCCTTCCTGTTTCTACATATTCTCTTATTGTCTCATCAGAATTAGCCTTCAATGCTTTCTTCTCTTTCTTCCTAAACTCTCTCAAATTCACACCTTACATCATAAACTCTCTAGTCCTCTTAACAATCTCCTCCACCCTTCTTGTGCTTCAAACTGATTCTTCCTCAGAAGATTCCACACAAGTTTCAAGAGAGAACTATGTGATTGGGTTCATATGCACTGTGGCTGCATCAGCTGTGCAGGCTTTAGTGCTTTCTCTCACACAATTTGCACTCAGGAAAGTTTTGAAAAATAAATGTTTCAAAGCCATTTTGGATATGATTATTTATCAGGCATTTGTGGCCACTATAGCAACACTTTTGGGTCTTTTTGTTAGTGGAGAGTTTAAAGGATTGAAGAGAGAAATGGAGGAATATGGGATGGGGAAGGAGAGTTATGTGCTGAATTTGAGCTTCAGTGCTATAACATGGCAGGTTTTTCTTGTGGGTTGTTTGGGTTTGATTCTTGAGGTATCTTCTCTGTTCTCAAATGCCATAGGTGCTTTATGTGTACCTATTGTGCCAATTTTGGCTGTAATATTCTTCCATGACAGAATGTATGGGGTGAAGTTGATTTCTTTGGTGCTTGCTATTTGGGGATTTTTGTCTTATCTTTACCAGCAGTACCTGGATGAGACCGAGTCCAATGCTGAAGACACAAAAGATGGTGATTTACTCGCAAACTCTCCATCACAGGAGGTGAATAAATGGTGTGGGGATCATCCATAGTATTAGAAGTTTTCTGTAGTTCTTTCAAGGCACGCATTGTATTAGTATTAGTATTATTATTATTATTATCATTTGGTACATTCTCTTTAGATTAAGAAATTCATCGATAGATTTGGTTTATTTCATGAATCAGTGATAAATATTGGTTGGTTGGTTGAATACTTGAATTTAAATTTTATCTCTTGTGGATTCTAAAAAAAGTGATCAAGAAAGCCTTCTTTCTTTTTGGCCTGAAGAAAGCCTTCTTAGATGTATTTATTGCATACATTCTTATCAAATGACTCACCTTACATATATTAAAACTTCTTGTACAGTCATAACAATCTGTTAAACACAAATCACCTATTTTAACCTCCTATGGTGTTCAATCTCTATGAAAATCACCATCCTTTCTTTGTTCAGCATTGGATTCTGTCAAATCCAAATACTGCTGATTTATGAATGACAAAAATCCCAAGAGAGCAGCACCAAAGGCATGGCTTTCAATCCATTCATTTGATCATGAAAGATCACAAGAACAAGGGGCAAACCCAAACACAAATAGGTTTTGAGAACATAGAAGACACCTCAAGAATCAAACCCAAACCACAAAAAAAAAACTGACATGCTATAGCAGTGAAGCTCAAATTTAACACAGCTATAGCCATGGAGGTCTCCGTTTAGGTTCTCGAAAACATTGTAGAAATAGAATTTGTAGCGAACAATCGTTGTTCCAGACCCAAAATTGACATATCCTTAAGCCTTGAGAGACCAAAACGAAACGGGAAAAAAATTGAAGAACCAAAACAGAACTTTAAACAAAGTGAGACTAAAATAAAACTTTGACATACACTGATCACGAAAATTTCTCACCATATGATCAAGATTTGATGGCCTTATTGTTTGCTGTGAAAGAATGATTTGTTGGCTGAACTTTTCAGCAGCTTCAATGGCCTTTGTTGGCTTGGAAATCCGGAATGAAGCTGCTGAAAAGTTCAGGCCAAGAAATCCTTCTTTCACACAATCCTTCATTACAATGAGCCTTGAATAGATTTATCTTTTCCATGTTTTCTTGAGTGCTCACAAATCAGAGTCTCGCTACAATCATTCAGCTTTTGAGGTATGGTTCTCAAAATTAGGTTACTCATTTCATGAATAACAATGAGGAACCTAACTTTGAGAACCATAACTCAGAAACTGAACGTCCTAGGAATAGTTGAAGCGGCACATCATCCTATTTTTAAAGTTCAAGCGGCTGAAAATCCTTTATCTTCTAACCCTAAAAATAGGATTTTTCTAAAAAAGAAATAACATATCCCTTCGCACTACGCAGTACTACTTAGCCATCTGCTACTGCAGAAATTACTTTTTCAAAAAGAAAATACCGTATGTATAGTCACATTTCATGGAAAAATCTCTGTGATTATTGTAAGAATCAGAAAAGAGAGTAGAGAATGTGGGGAAGATGATTGTTGTGAGAATCTACAGCAAAAGAAGAAACACAACTGCCCACCTTCCCCAGATCTATGTTGCAGAGAATACTTTCGGAAGAGTACATTGGATCAAAGCACAACACCGATACACACAATCTCTGCGTTTTCATTTCAAAAACATCTAAACCCATAACAATGAAAATGATTACCTATGAAGAAGTATGAACCATGAAAGAGAGAGAAAGGAATCATCAGCCGAATGTCGAGATGATAGGGATTCGTGTGTGTATATATAGAGAGAATGAGATAGGAAGCAAAACCCTAGATTTAGGTTTAGGGTTTCTTTATGGGCTTGGAATGAGTCTATAGGCTAACAAAAATGACGAAAATAATATTGANCGGAATGAAGCTGCTGAAAAGTTCAGGCCAAGAAATCCTTCTTTCACACAATCCTTCATTACAATGAGCCTTAAATAGATTTATCTTTTCCATGTTTTCTTGAGTGCTCACAAATCAGAGTCCCGCTACAATCATTCAGCTTTTGAGGTATGGTTCTCAAAGTTAGGTTACTCATTTCATGAATAACAATGAGGAACCTAACTTTGAGAACCATAACTCAGAAACTGAACGTCGTAGGAATAGTTGAAGCGGCTCATCATCCTATTTTTAAAGTTCAAGCGGCTGAAAATCCTTTATCTTCTAACCCTAAAAATAGGATTTTTCTAACAAAGAAATAACATATCCCTTCGCACTACGCAGTACTACTTAGCCATCTGCTACTGCAGAAATTACTTTTTAAAAAAGAAAATACCGTATGTATAGTCACATTTCATGGAAAAATCTCTGTGATTATTGTAAGAATCAGAAAAGAAAGTAGAGAATGTGGGGAAGATGATTGTTGTGAGAATCTACAGCAAAAGAAGAAACACAACTGCCCACCTTCCCCAGATCTATGTTGCAGAGAATACTTTCGGAAGAGTACATTGGATCAAAGCACAACACCGATACACACAATCTCTGCGTTTTCATTTCAAAAACATCTAAAACCATAACAATGAAAATGATTACCTATGAAGAAGTATGAACCATGAAAGAGAGAGAAAGGAATCATCAGCCGAATGTCGACATGATAGGGATTCGTGTGTGTATATATAGAGAGAATGAGATAGGAAGCAAAACCCTAGATTTAGGTTTAGGGTTTCTTTATGGGCTTGGAATGAGTCTATAGGCTAACAAAAATGACGAAAATAATATTGAATGGAACTAGCAAATGTTGGCCTTCTTTCTGAGAATTGGTGGTACTGGGCCTTCTAAATGAACTTCGTTCTTAAGATATTAAATTAAGGTGAATGTGCAAATTTGATTTCATATCTTTTGTTCACTTTCTAATTTGGTCCCATATCTTTGGGTCAGGTCTTGATTTAGTCTCATATATTTTTTTGTTGCATATTTGATCCCATATCTTTGGGTCATTTGCAAAACTGGTCTTATATCTTTGAGTCAGGTGTATAAGTGCTCCGACATCTTTTCAAAAGGATTAACTAATGGTTGATCATTTTGTAAAGATATAGGACTAATTATGCAACCTGATCAAAAGATATAGGAACAAAAATGATATGGGATCGAATTGAGACCTTTTGCAAAAATATGAGACAAAAAATGCAACAAAAAAAGTACAGAACCAAATTGAAAACTGAGCAAAAGATATGGGACCAAATTTGCACTTTGACCTTAAATTAATAAGTTTGGGAAAATTACTCATTTGATCTCTATAATTTACTTCAATTTTTAAGTTAGTCCCTATAGTTTCATAATAGTTGAACTTTTGATCCTTGCTATTTTTTCATTATAACTCCGTTAACTTTTGCTGACTCATACTAATATGTAATAATGATTTGTATAATTTGCTGCATCATCATTATTTATTTGCCACCTATGCATTACTTGAATGGTTCTAAATTATATTTGAACATTTTCGCTTGTTTCCTTACCTTCGCCAATAAAAAATAATCCTTTCATAAAAAAAGAGAAAATGATAAAAAAGAAAAATCATTCTAATAAGCATAAAAAATGGCAACACTTGATGCATACCTACAGTTACTCCTTAACTATCCAAAAACATACAATATTGAACATCATTAAAAAGGCTTTGTTGCCTTTGAACAAAAATTTCCAAAATCTTTATACAAATTATCCAAAACTATAGTTAAGTGGCTGGCACATCAAGCACACTAGACAAAATATCCAAAATCAATTCTTGTGAGCATTTAGTGACTCTTGACAATTAATTTAATAATGTCTAATGTTGACATGTTGCTGATTGAGTCACAGAGTTTATATATATCTTATATTATATGGCTCCACCCTTTCTGGTCGTCCATGTTAAAACTATAGTCTATGAATTAAAAATAAGAAAATTTACTATTTGGTCTCTCTTTCTTTACTAAGTTAACAATTTAGTCCCTTATTTATTTTATATACATATTTGCGTACCCGTTAGGGCATGCAAAGCCCCTAGTATATATTATGACGGAGTTTTATAACACTTTTTATATATATGAAGCATGGATCATGGATGTGTCTTTTATATATTATCATTTTATCAATATATATATACACACTTTTATATAAAAAAAAAATCTTTTTTAATCTTTTCAAGCTTTTACCCAGAATAGAAGACACAGAGATTCTTTTCTAAATAAAATAGGAGGAAAGTGAGTTTCTATGGTAGTTGAGTGTTTTTTATAAGCAGATTCTTAGTTCATAATCATATGAAGTGTTTTGACAAAATAAAAACCTTAAAATTTGAGATTTCTTGGAAAGATAAAAAAAAACTCATGAAACATTAATTCGGAAACCAAAATAACAAAGGAGAAAAAGTTAATTCTTCATACACATACCTTGAGAAAAGTAGAGAATCTTCCATTAGTTGTTCTTGAATAAATTAATTGAAAGCTATGAAGTTATCTTCAGAGTAGATATTTGTGATAAATTCTCAGTAGGATAATACCTTATACACAAGCCCAAACACTATTTCAATAATTTACAATTGCAGCAAGAATTTTTTTTATTACAAATTTAAAACTTGACTACATACCAGAATAGCTTTGAGTTTTGTGGCCTAATGCTGGAAATAGAAATAGTTTCATATGTCTTTCACGCCATGTTTCTATTTGAAGGTAGATGATAGTTTTAGGTTGGCATATTCAGCTTTTTCACAAAAGTCCTACTGTCATGATCAAATGAATGGGTTGAAAACCATGAATGACAAACATCCCCAGATAGAGCAAGCACCAAAATCATGGTTTTCAACCCATTCATTTGATCATGAAAGATCACAGCCAGAATTGGCACAATAGGTACACCTAAAGCACTTATGGCATTTGAGAACAGAGAAGACACCTCAAGAATCAAACCCAAACAACCCACAAACTTACTCATATAATTATGAGTAAATGAAGCAGGCACATTCTGCACAAGGAGAAGAGAAGGAAGGAGCTATGAAGCACAAACATTTCATTATTTTGAGAGAGTATTATTGTGACTGACACAGACAACAGGATTCAACACATACTTGACACATGTTCGTAAGTGTCAAAATTCAAAATCATTTTTTCACGACTCCAACACAATGCAAAATAGGGAAAAAAATTGACTTATGACATATTTCATCAAAAGATATTGAAATTTTTTATCTAGATTTATGGAGATTTAATTGTTTTTTCATTTTTTGTCTACTATTGAAATTACAATAGATATATATATATATACATATATGTCGTGTCGTGCATGTAATTTTAAAAATTTAGCATGTTGATCTGACTATGTCTATATTGTGTCTGTGTCAATGCGCGTGCTTCATAAGGGATGAGTGAGCAATATAAACAAAGGGGGAAACAATGGGGGAAACGATGACATTCACTACTCATGAAAGTTCCTCACCATATAACATCTGTTCAGATTGGATGATATTAATAGTGAAAGAAGGATTTGTTGGCTTGAATTTATTAGCAGCTTCAATGGCCTTTTGCTTTCTTCTAATCTTACACTCCACTCTGGAAGTATAACCTTGCCTACATCTATCTTTTCCATGTCTTCTTGAATGCTCATTAGGATTGAAACTTACATTCGTTCCTGATTCGCCGAGACTCGGTACACTCACACAATCAACATCAATTATTTCTTCTTGCTTTTCCAGATTTTGATTTTTGCTCCTTGTGTTATACCCACTGTGGCCAAGACTGTGCCTAATCCTAGGACATTCAGTTTCTGAGTTATGGTTCTCAAAGTTAGGCTCCTCATTGTTGCTTTGTTTTCTGCATGGATAGTAAATCTCTGCAGCACTCATATCAATTATCAACACACCGAAATTTGAATTCCCTTCATATTTGAACAATACAGAGAAGCCATGACTTATTGAGTACGTAGTATTTCTTGAATTCCTGCCAACCATTGCAAATCCAAACCTCACCAGCAGATTTCTCCAATTCCATTTTCCAAACAAGGCCATCTGGAACAGTAATCTTTATTTCACCAGACAGTTCTTTCCCAAATCTTCTTGTAAATTCCTCTGGAATTCTCTGTAGAGTCATTCATTTGTTAGTTAGATGTTCATTCTGAGATAAAGTCACATGATGGAGAGGCATGTTTTGAGATGCTTGTAAGGCTAATTTACATGAAAACTCTAGAGTAAACTAATTGTGTAGGCCAATGATAAATATCTCAATTTAGTTCCTCGAAGATGAAATTATAAGATTTGGTCTCTAAAAGATTCAAATACAATCAATTTGATCCTTTTACTAAAATGTTAATTTAAATATTGATGCCAAATAAAAAGCAAATGACATTTTTCAAAGATTTGAAGTCAAAGCCTCTTGATTTGAAATCTGCATCAAATATAGCCACAAGTATATCTTTTAACATCAATCGTTTATTATAATCTTAGTAAAATTTAAAATCATTTTAGATCCGTCATTAAATTTTAGCTATTATTCTTAACACAAGAATCAAATTGATACTAAATTGTCTAATCATTCATGGACTAAATTGAGACATATACCATCTTTCAAAGATATAATCATTAATTTACTCAAAACTCTAAGGTATATAATGAACCCTACTCAAAACTCGTCCCCCAAAAATACCAGCCATTTTGCTATTCGGATTCTTGATTTCAACCCTAGTCACAGACTCACAGTACTAGCGTCTAGGTAGTCGCCGTCGGGCTTCACGGTGACGTTCAGCTTCGGGACTCAGAACGATTGGAGGTGAAAGACTGGGAGAAGCGGTTCGTAGACTAAGTAGATAAAAGTGGCGGTGACCACAACGGCGACGATGAGGACGAGAATGAAGGTGCAGAAGATGCAGTAGGATCTCCGGCAACATCGTCGGTGACGCTTCTCGGCGCGAAGGGAGACTGGGAGTACGGTTTCCGGTAAACCGAAGGTTTGGATTTTGGGTTGTTGAGGGGCGTTGGGTTGTTGAGGGTACAACTTGCCGGCGACGAGCTCGAGGAACGGCGGCGAAGGGGAGGAGGTGGTGGTGATGGAAGGGAATGACGGCAGAGGAGGGCAAATGGTGGTGGAGAAGAAATCATGGGTGAAGAGAGAGGGGGAGTGAGAGAGAGAAAACTTTTGTACTTTTGGGCAAATTCACTTAAAGTCTTAATTTATTTTTCTTTTTTACATTTTGATCCTATTATAAAAATGAAAGGATTTCAATATAAGAAAATAAAACTTTTGGGGGATGGAAGCTTATTTTTCCTCTTTTTTAACAGAAAAATGGATGAAAAATGTTAGAAGGACCAACTTTGACAAGTTTTGAATAACTGAGGGATCAATATGAAACGAAAAATAACTGAGGGATCTATTTGGAACAATGGGCATAACAGAGGGACCAAAATAGGACTTTGGCCATGAACAAATTATCTAATGAAAATGGAATCATAAATGGTAATTGAAATGTTTGAGATGTGATGAGAAAAATAGGATATGAAATTATCTAAAAGGTATGTAATAATTGTGATTGGTTGAAATATTTATATGAGCTTTTTAAAGATGTATAGAAGTGGAATTAGTAATTGATAATAAAATGAGATAAAGATAATAAAATGAAATTTTGGTGTTTGGTTGTGGTTTTATAAATTAAAATGATAGTGAAATTGTCTTAGAATTTGTGCTAAAGTATAATATTTGTAATGAAGGTTGGAGTTGTGTTTTATCATATGGAATGATATGAAGGGACCAAAATAAAAATAATATGGAAATTTTAAAAAACCTATTATTTGGTCCATGATTTTATATCGTATCAACGAATAGTCCTTAAATAAGTAAAATGTATGTTTCGCCCTTAAAAAATCACATTCATCAACGATTGGATCTCTCTCTCAAATTTAATGACCAAAAAATAAATTCAGGAACCAAAATAAAATAATCTTTACAAATTCAAGGACCAAATCATTTATCTTCAACTAACAACAAATAATAATGCAGAATTTGATAAATATTTTCAATAATATATTATACATAAAAAATAAGGTATTGTTTGAAAGAATAATACCAATGTTATGAAAATCGGACTGGATCGAATGGTCGAACCAGTCAGACCAGGACCCAAAAGTGAACACGGCTCAATTTAGACGATTAGACGGTTTTGAACTGGATTGACTTGGCTTGAATCGTGACCCGAAGCGATTTTTAGAAAACCAGACAGATTACTATTTTCTATGAAAGGCTTTTTTTTGTTGATTTTGTGGACCAAATTGATAACTCTAATAATTTAGGGTTATCTAGTCTTAATCTCAAGTCATTTTAAGGCTTTTATCCATGTTTTGTTCATCAATGAAGCTTAATTTATGTGTAATTTGTGTTTTATTTGGTGTAGATGTTTAGTTTTTTAGTTTTTATTTGTTGTGTTTTGTTTATTTTTGTTTTATGTTATTTAAGTTAATTAACGATTTCGACACTCAGTTTATTGGGTTTTCAATGTTTCATGACCTTGAATCATAGTTTGGAATGTGTAGAAGATGTTGAGAGGTCCACGGTTCTTCGTGTGAAGCGATTCAGATCCGAAACGAAGATTTTAGTGTTGTTGAGTTCTCCTACTCGCCTAGGCACCCTAGGCGCCCAATAACTTGCCTAGGCGAGTCAAAGGTAGAGTTTTCACAAATTTAGGGTTGTTTGGTGTCATTTTGGATAATGGGGACTCATTTGGACATTGAGGAGAAACCTTAGGAGTCAAGTGGAGTTCGAAATTGGTGGAGAAGCTTGGAATCTTGCTTGGAAACTTCAAATTTGGTAGATTGGAGGTATTTGGAGTGAAGATTTGAGATTACACTCTCGGTTTTTTCTCATCTATTCTCTTTTCTTCCTCTTAGGGTTCATCATGATTGTTGTTTCCATGTTCTTGAGTATGATAGGCTAGACTTTATAGTTCTCTAAGAAATTTGATATATAAAGAAGTTCTTTACATTTGATATATAAGAAATTTTTCTGTGTTCAGTTTTGATTGCATTTTAACTTTGTTTTATATAATCTTTTATCGGTAATTGTTGTTTAGATTAAATAAAGCGTTGTAGTATGTGTTTAGAATAAATTTATGATTATATTCTCGGTGGGACGATATACAATGCTCAAACCTAATATATTGCTTCGGTAATGTACGCATAAGGTTTTATAAATTTAAAACTTGCATAAAAAAAAATCACCGAACACAAATGTAAAAAAGTAATATGAACCAATATAAAATATTGTAAACTTATTAAAAAGATAATTCTTTTTTTTTTTAAAGCAAATTAGAGAGTCAGAGGAGGATAGAGATTAGAGATTGCTACAAAAATTGGTATGCTTCATTTTCCTTCTTATTGCTTCAAAAGAAATCCCATCAATTACAGTGCTAAGAAAACGAGGAGCCCAGACATTCTTAAACCAAGGCTTGTAAATTTTGGCCCTAAACAATTTTTACAAAACTTGATACTTTCAGAAAAATATTTAAATATAAAATTTAAGTTAGAAAAAAAAATATATTTTCTAGTCATTAATTTTGTAACAAAATTACAATTTAATCCTTATATGTTGAAAATATAGTTTATGATTCTTAATTTACAAACATCACCTATTTAATCTTTACTAATAACGTTTCAGGGACTAAATAATTTATGATCATAGAAAAATTCAAAGACCAACAAATATATTTTCAATATAAAAGTACTAAATTGTAGTTTTGGAACAACTTCATAGACTAAAAACTAAGGCCCAGTTCGTTTCCGTTTTGATTATAATCTGTTTTGATTATAATCAAAATAAACATGTTCGTTTACGTTTTTTTTCTGATTCAATTATAATCATGATTCTTAAATAATCAAACACACTCAATTACACTTATACCCCTATATATATACCTATAATTACCTATACTTTAATACAATCAATCACCCATCACAAAGGGCAAAATGGTCATTTACTTTAATATTGGGCCAGTTTGTAAATACTTATTCTTGTGTTGGGCTAAATTGTTATTTTTCCCAAATAATTTAGGATTGAAATTCATATTTTCACCGATTCCAACTCTTTCTCTATCTGTCGTTACTCTTCTGTTCATGCCGTTCATGCCGATGAAGATGAAGACAAATCTGGAATTCACACTGGATGATTCACACAGGATGATTCTTCGATTGAGGATGATTCTTCGAAGCCTTTCGTTGAGATTGAAATTTGAAGAATGAAAACGAACTGACAAAGATATGAGTCTGTAATCTCAAGATTTATCCTCTGCTTCTTTCTCTCCAATAATCAATTCGTACCATTTTCTCTCCAAATAATAAATTAAAAGAACCATGGATCATTTCTAGCTTGAAATTAAACCATTCTTACAAAACGTGCTTACCTATACAATTCCATATCACTTCATGTACTTTGAGAAAAATGAAAATCAACTCTCAGATTTGTGGGATCTCAGATTCGCTGGTTCTTTTAATTTATTATTTGGAGTGTTGCAGTTTCAGAAATCGGAGGGAAAAACCATGGCGGAGGAGGAGGAGGCCCAGCAAAAGCAGATGAGCCACAACCACACCCACCGAAGGATCAGAGCGCAGGTATGAAACGGCTTCTGCAAGACGAGAGAGAGGGAGAGTGACGAGAGATGAGAGAGGGAGAGTGACGAGAGATGAGAGAAATAAGGTAAATTGGATTGTTTTTTCGGGTCCGGACAAGTTTTAACATTCTCTCTCATCTGATGCGAATCGGTGCATCGATTTTCTTCGCTGGTGCACCGAATTTGACAAGTAGAAGACACTTTAATCCTTGTTGGTGCACCGTTTCGTTGGCAAAAAATGAAACGGTGCACCGATTCGGAAAAACATCCCCCATCCTACTCACAAAAATAATCAAGATTTCACGCTTTTCAAGGCAAACAGTAACATTTTTGTTTTTTTTCAAAACAACAATCACATCCAAACACACTTTTATTATAATCAAATCACACCTTACTTTTTCTAACTTTTTCTTCCATTTATACCCCTATACAATTTATCAATTTCCTTACTTTTTATCCACCTACCACAATCATTACATACCCATTTTAATAATTTCACACCAAATAATCAACAATCATCCAAACACCACTACAAAAATAATCAAATTTGTCTATAATCAAACCATGATTATAATCAAAACAAATTTTAAAAAAAACGGAAACGAACTGACCCTAAGTTTACTCTTTAAATTAATATCTTGAAAAACAAAATTTAGTCCAAAGTCCAAACCATCTAAAGCCTCTTGTGGATTCTAAGATACATGATCAAGAGAGCCAACTCAGATGTATTGATTGCATACATTCTTATCAAATGACTTACCTTACATATATTAAAACTTCTTGTACAGTCAGTTGAACACAAATCACCTATTTTAACCTCCTATGGTCTTAAATGTCTTGCAAAATCACCTTTCTTTTTTCTTTATTCATCATTGGACTCAATTTCATCCAAGTACTGCTGATAGATGTATGACAAAAACCCCCAGAGAGCAAGCACCAAAGACATAGCTGTCAACCCATTAATTTTGTCATGAAAGAAGATCACAGCCAGAATTGGCAAAAGTGGCACACCCAAAACACTTACGGCATTTGAGAACAGAAAAGAAACCTCAAGAATCAAACCCAAACAACCCACGAAAAAGAAGAAATGCCATGTTATAGCAGTGAAGCTCAAGTTCAACACATAGCTTGCCTTGGAAGTCTCTTTTTTCAGGACTTTCCTGAATGAAACCTGTGTGAGAGAAAGCACAAAGCCATACCCAACTGATGCCGCTCCAATAGAATCAAAATAGCCCTTTAAGTTCTTAAAAATACAGTAAAAATAGAATTTGTGGCCAACAATAGCTGTTCCAAACCACTTGTACATATATAAACACAACATATACAGATATACATACAGTCCACACCAAAAAAGCACATAAATGTTCGCTTCCTGGGTTTACAGAAGCTTACACAATAACAGAAGACATGTCCACAAAATCATAACAAAAGAGTCGGCAAAAAACAAAGCTGCACCAGTTTTTGCACGTCAAGTTCTACGTACAGGAAATATGGTAACTTTCAGAACAATGTTCTTCCTCTTGATAAGCTCAAACACACAGACATCTCCTACCCTCAAATTGTTGTCCCTTACGAGTTCCATTTAAAAACGGGCCTATATGGGGTGGCCCATTTAACCAGCGAGCTAAATAGGTATGGGCCGGCCGGCCCGCGGGCCACCTGCATAATTTTAAAAAATTTAAAAATTTTATAAATATAATTATTTTAAAGATATTTTATATATGTTTTGTATATATTTCTATCCAAATATTATTATTTGTATNGACCAATTTGAACATTTTGAAACATAATGGACCAAAATGAATAGTAGGGCATATATTTAGGACCAAAATGAACCTTTGACCTTAGATTTTTATGATGTGTAAAATGAAATATGTGTAGGATAGATTATTTGGATACCAACTTAGCATTTAATAGCCACCTTAGCACTTAATAGTGACACATTATCACTTAACAGCCCGATGACCGACGAGCAACGACTGAGGGACCAAAACATAGACATAAGTGTACAATTGAGGGGCTGAGTTGTAGTTTCCTATAATTCAAGGACCAAATCGTTGACTCAGTAATAATTGAGGAAAAAAAAGAAGTTTTCTCTTACTTATACCAATATCATTTTAAATTTTTTGTTTTGGTCAAATTTTATTTTATTAGTTAATATATATTCTATTGACTTAAAAAAATTTAATTATTTTTAAATATTTTAAATTGATATAAAAATATAACTATTAACTATTAGCAACATGTTGTACGAAAATCTAACTTAATTGATATTCATCTTGAAAAATAATAAAATAATTTCATAAACTGAGTGCTACTATTAAAAAAAAAGAATAGAATCGCTAATAAAATTATTTTATTGTTTCATAAATTTAGTCTTTTGTTAAAGTATAATTTTAGTCTTTTTTTGTTTTTGGTGACGTATAATTTTAGTCTTTGTTTTTTGGTACAACAATTTTAGTCATTTTTTTTATATGAAAAAACAAATATATTCAAGATCTTTCATAGACAATGACCGAAGCAATATAGGAAGGTAGAAATTCCATCTAGACTTTGAATCCTAGGGTGGAAACTGCAAATTTAGCCAAGTTGTGTGCAATAATGTTATACACTCTATTGACCCAAGAAAAAGAAACATTATGAAAACGATTATAAAGCTATAAAATGTTTTTAATAACAATATCAAAAGGAGAAAAATCAAGTGGAAAATCATTGAGATGGGAAGTCATTTGACTGCAATCGGTTTCCACAAAAACCTTATAGTAGTCAAATTGAAGAGTCTGCATCACACCAAAAACAACCAAAGCCTCCAACATATTCGTGCAACCAACAACATGAACAATTTTAGTTTTTTATTTTAGGAGTAAATTGCAATCCTATCATTTATCTTTTCTTTTCGCAATTTTAATTGTATAAGTTTTTCAAATAAAGTTTTATTTCTTAATTTCAACAATTAAATATTATTATATCTCTCTTGTTCAGTTGGAGTGCAAGTATCTCAAGCTATACGTGACTTTTGATAAATCTTTTGTTTTATGTAATAAAAGTCAATAAACAATATCAAATTTGACTCAGAAAGTAAAGAAATCGTTTAACTGTCAAAGGAACAAAGTTGGAGATATCTCATTTATTTTAAGTTTGATTTTGATGTGTTCCCTCTTGAAAAATTGTTTTTATGCTAAATTAAAATCCTCAACCAATAAAATCAAATTGAACCCAAAAATAATTACATAACCAACCCTGTTCTGGATTCTAAGAAAGATGATCAACTTTACAATAATTGTATACATTCTTATCAAATTAGTCAGCTTACATATATTAAAACTTCTTGTACAATCATAACAATCATTTTAACCCCCTCTGGTATTGAATCTACAGGAAAATCACCATTCTTCTTTCTTTGTTCAGCATTGGACTCAGTTTCATCCAAGTACTGCTGATAGATGTAAGACAAAAACCCCCAGAGAGAAAGCACCAAAGACATAGCATTCAACCCATTCATTTTGTCATGAAAGAAAATCATAGCCAGAATTGGCACAAGTGGCACACCCAAAACAATTATGGCATTTGCGAACAGAGAAGACACCTCAAGAATCAAACCCAAACAACCCACAAGAAAAACGTTATAGCAGTGAAGCTCAAATTCAACGCAGATTACCTTGAAAGTCTCCTTTTTCAGGACTTTCCTGAATGCAACATGTGTGAGAGAATGCACCAATCCATACCCAGCTGATGCCACCAAGAGAATCAAAATAGCCCATTAAGTTTTTGAAAATACTGTAGAAATAGAATTTGTGGCCAACAATAGCTGTCCAGACCACTTGCATATATAAAGACAATATATACTGATATACATACAGTCCACACCAAAAAAGAATAAATGTTCATTTCCTGGGTTTACAAAAGCTTACACAATAACAGAAGACATGTCCACAAAATCAGAACAAAAGAGTCAGCAAAGTATAAAATTGCACAAAATTCTGCACGTCCAATTCTAAGTAGGAAATATGGTAACTTTCAGAACAATGGTCTTCCTCTTGATAAGCTCAAACACACAGACATCTCCTACACTCAAATTGTTGTCCCTTGCGAAACCAATCCAACCCCTCAACATTCGCAACGAGCAACCATCTTTACTACAACGAACCTCCCATTTTTGTCCATTTCCATTAGACAACTGGAGCTTCACTATCACTGAGTCAAGCTTCCTCATATATGCACGAGCAAATGGCGCAGGCACATTCTGCACAGGGAGAAGAGAAGGAGGAGCAGTGAAGCACATACATTTCATTTTGAAAGAGTGTTATTGTATCTAACATAGACAGCACGATACAACACATACTTGACTCATGTCCATAAGTGTTAAAATTCAAAATCATTTTTTCATGACTCCAACATAATGCAAAATAGGAAAAAAGCTGACTTACGACATATTTCATGAAAGATGTTGAGATTTTTTATCTAGATTTATGGATATTTAATTGTTTTTTCATTTTTTGTCTACTACTAAAATTATAATAGATATAGAAATATATGTTGTGTCGTGTTATGTAATTTTAAGAATTTAGCATGTCGATTTGTTCATGTCTATGTTGTGTCCGTGTCAATGCGTGTGCTTCATAAGGGATGAGTGAGCAATATAAACAAAGGGGGAAACAATGGGGGAAACGATGATATTCACAACTCATGAAAGTTCCTCACCAAATAACATTGACTCAGATTGGATGGCCTTATCGTTGTAGTGAAAGAAGGATTTGTTGGCTTGAATTTTTTAGCAGCTTCAATGGCCTTTTGCTTTCTTCTCATCTTACACTCCATTCTGGAAGTATAGCCTTGCCTAGATCTATCTTTTCCATGTCTTCTTGAATGCTCATTAGGATTGCAACTTACATTCGTTCCTGATTCGCCGAGACTTGGTACACTCACACAATCAACATCAATTATTTCTTCTTGCTTTTCCAGATTTTGATTTTTGCTCCTTGTGTTATACCCACTGTGACCAAGACTGTACCTATTCCTAGGACATTCAGTTTCTGAGTTATGGTTCTCAAATTTAGGCTCCTCATTGTTGCTCTGTTTCCTGCATGGATAGTAAATCTCTGCAGCACTCATATCCGTTATCACCACACAGAAATTTGAATTCCCTTCATATTTGAACAATAAAGAGAAGCCATGACTTATTGAGTAGTATTTCTTGAATTCTTGCCAACCATAGCAAATCCAAATTTCACCAGCAGATTTCTCCAATTCCGTTTTCCAAACAAGGCCATCTGGAACAGTAATCGTTATTTCACTAGACAATTCTTTACCAAATCTTCTTGTAAATTCCTCTGGAATTCTCTGTAGAGTCATTCATTTAGTTAGTTAGATGTTGTTCAGTATGAGATAAAGTTTCATGATGGAGAGGCATGTTTTGAGATGCTTGTAAGGCTATTTTACATGAAAAACTCTAGAGTAAACTACTCATGTAGGCTAATGAGTAGTTTACAATTTGGTTCCTGGAAGATGAAATTATAAGATTTGGTCCCTAGAAGATGAAATTATAAGATTTGGTCCCTAAAAGACGAGAGACGAGAGAAATATGACCAAATTCAATAGTTTGGGACCAAAATGAAACATTTTGCCAACATTAAGGATCAAGTTGAACACTTTGAAACATAAAAGACCAAAATGAACGTTAGTGCATACATTTAGGACCAAAATGACCCTTTGACGAAAAGAAAATTATTGATTTCTTACTCAAACTGGCTACACAGTGTATGGCTCCTAAGGATTTGTCCTTTAATCAGAAAAAAAAAAGCCCTTCTCGATTTCCATTTTTGCATAAAGAACTAAAAAATCATCAGTAAGACCAACAAAACATGCTTGGAAGTAAAAAAACATGCTTCATAGATTGCCATTAGTGTTATAACACAAACGAAAGAGTAAAAAAAAAAAGAGATATCTAGAAATTCCACTAAGATGGTGAGTTTAAGAAAATGGAGCGTACGATTTTGTCGCCGTGAATGGCTTCCGGAAGTATGTATTTCAAGAAGTGGTTGGGTTCAGCATTTGCCGGAGAAGCCGATGGCCGGACATTGATTCTCCGGCGTCTCGACGTCGACCTCATTTCGAATTTCACGTGCTGTGTCAGTGTAGGTGCACGATTGCTTACGATGNAAAAAAAAAAAAAAAAAAAAAAAGCCCTTCTCGATTTCCATTTTTGCATAAAGAACTAAAAAATCATCTAAGACCAACAAAACATGCTTGGAAGTAAAAACCATGCTTCATAGATTGCCATTAGTGTTATTACACAAACGAAAGAGGAAAAAAAAAAGAGATGTCTAGAAATAGCACTAAGATGGTGAGTTTAAGAAAATGGAGCGTACGATTTTGTCGCCGTGAATGGCTTCCGGAAGTATGTATTTCAAGAAATGGTTGGATTCAGCATTTGCCGGAGAAGCCGATGGCCGGGCATTGATTCTCCGGCGTCTCGACGTCGACCTCATTTCGAATTTCACGTGCTGTGTCAGTGAAGGTGCACGATTGCTTACGATGGTACAACGGCCAGAGGATTCAAAAGGCAAAGGGACCACTAGGGTTTGGGACGACGTTTTAGCACTTTGGGAATTTTATATTGTGATTCTTGAGGGTTGGCTTTAATCCCATACGGGTGCTGCTAGATTCTAGGGTTTTGGTTCCATTTTAATTAGATTTTGGTTAAAGGGTCAATTTGGTCCTAAATGTATGCCCTAGTGTTCATTTTGGTCCATTATCTTTCAAATGTTCAAATTGGTCCTAAATGTTTGCAAAATGTTTCATTTTGGTCCCAACTATTGAATATGGCTTGTTTCAAGTTCAAACATGACGAGTTTAGAGCTATGTATTGTTCTCGAAGAATACTTTCTCTATTCAGTTGGGGCTGTCAGCAAATGATGTCAAATCGGTCCTAAAAGTGAAGCTTTCGTTTTATGGTCAAACAAGCAAAGTTGATTATATCTTTCTCGATCCAAATTCGAATGTGACGAATTCAGAGCTACGAGTTCCTCTTAACAAGTACTTTGACATTGAAATGAGAGACGAGAGAAATATGACCAAATTTAATAGTTTAAGACCAAATTTAACATTTTACCAATATTTATAGGGATGTCAAAATGAACCTAAGCCCGCGAGCCCCACCTTGGCCGCCCGCTAAATGGGCGGGCTTTGGCATAAAAAAATAGGCCCATTTAAAAACGGGCCTATATGGGGTGGCCCATTTAACCCGCGAGCTAAACAGGTATGGGCGGGCCGGCCCGCGGGCCACCTGCATAATTTTAAAAAATTTAAAAATTTTATAAATATAATTATTTTAAAGATATTTTATATATGTTTTGTATATATTTCTATCTAAATATTATT
>QANZ01030015.1:99457-121375 GCA_003254925.1 Chamaecrista fasciculata | reverse complement strand
GCAAATTCACTTAAAATTTTAATTTATTTTCTTTTCTTACGGTTTGATCCTATTATAAAAAGAAAAGGACCTTAATATAAGAAAATAAAACTTTTGGGGATGAAAACTTATTTTTCCTATTTTTTTAACGGAAAAATGGATGGAAATCGTTAAAGGGACCAACTTTGACAAGTTTTGGATAACTGAGGGATCAATATGGAACAAAAAATAACTGAGGGACCTATTTGGAACAATGAGCATAACAGAAGGACCAAAATAGGACTTTGGCCAATTTGTTTTTGTTAATGTTTGGTCAAATTTTATTTTATTAATTAATATATTCTATTTATCTTAAAGAAGTTTAATTATAAAATAAATAGATATTGATATTTATCTTGAGAAATAATAAAGTAATTTCATAAATTTTTAAAAAGTTTTATTTCTTAATTCCAACAATTGAATATTATTATATGTCTCTTGTTCGGTCAAAAGCTATATCTTACTTTTGATAAATCTTTTTTTTTTTTATCTAATAAGAGGCCTCAACAAACAATATCAAATTTGACTCTGAAAGTAAAGAACTAGTTTTACCGTTAAAGGAACGAGTTGGTGATTTCTCTTTATTTTAAGTTTGATTTTGATGTGATCAAAATTATAAGTTGCTCTTGACAAATTGTTTTTTTACCCAATTAAGATCGTCAACAAATAAAATCAAAACGAATCCAAAAATAAGGTCAAAGTGCACTTTTAGTCCCATAACTTTTGCTCAGGTCTCAATTTGGTCCCATAACTTTTTTTGTTGTACTTTTGGTCTTATTTCTTTGCAAAAAGTTGCAAATTTGGTCCCGTATCACTTTTGGTCCCATATCTTTTGGTCTGGTTGCAGAATTGATCCCATATTTTTGCAAAAAGTTCTATCGTCAGTCTCACCTGATCCAAAGATATGAGATCAATTTTGCATCTGACCCAAAAATATGAGACCAATTCTGTAATTTGACAAAATATATAAGACCAATTCTACAACATGACCCAAATATATGAGACCAAAAGTGTAACACGGGACCAAATTTGCAACATGAGCAAAAGATATGGGACCAAAAGTGCAACAAAAAAAGTTATGGGACCAAATTGAAACCTTAGCAAAGTTTATGGGACCAAAAGTTCACTTTAGCCCAAAAATAATTATAAAACCAACAAGTAAAACTATAAAATCCACGTTCCGGCCCTGTTCTGATTCTAAGAGAGATGATCAACTTACAATAATTGTATAAATTCTTATCGAATGGCTCAGCTTAAATATATTAAAACTTCTTGTACAGTCATAACAATCTATTTTAACCTCCTATGGTGTTGAATCTATTGGAAAATCACCATTCTTCTTTCTTTGTTCAGCATTGGACTCAGTTTCATCCAAGTACTGTTGATAGATTTATGACAAAACCCCCAGAGAGCAAGCACCAAAGACATAGCTTTCAACCCATTCATTTTGTCATGAAAGAAAATCACAGCCAGAATTGGCACAAGTGGCACACCCAAAACACTAATGGCATTTGTGAACAGAGAAGACACCTCAAGAAGCAAACCCAAAGAACCCACAGAAAAAATCTGCCATGTTATAGCAGTGAAGCTCAGATTCAACACATAGCTTGACTCCCCCAAATCATACTCCTCCATTTCCACCTTCAACCTTTTGAATTCCCCACTTGCAAAAAGCCCCACAATTGTAGCCAAAGTTGCCACAAGTGACTGACTATCATATCCAACATTCTCTTTTTTCAGAACTTTCCTGAATGCAAGCTGTGTGAGAGAAAGGCCTAAGCCAGCCCCAGCTGATGCAGCCATAGTGCATATGAATCCAATCACATAATTTTTCCTTGAGACTTGTGAGGAATCTGATGAGGAAGAATCAGTTTGAAACACAAGCATGGTGGAGGAGATTGTTAAGAGGATTAGAGAGTTAATGATGTAAGGTGTGATTTTGAGGGAGTTTAGAAAGGAGAAGAAGGCATTGAAGGCTAATTGTGATGAGCAAATGAGAGAAAATGTATAAACAGGAAGGTACAAAAGACCAGGGAAGTATAAGAAGCGAAGTATGGCAACAAGTAGGCCAAGGGAGACATAAAACAGAAAATCTATTTTTTAGCCCTTGAATTTGTTCTAAAAGTATGGTAATCCCTGGATATTGGAAATACATTTTTTAGTCCTTGAATTTTTTTTACAATTGTTGACTATTTAGTCCTTGGAATATTATATGTGGGGACCAAAGAGTTAATTTTGTAAATATCTAAAGATTAAATTGTAATTTTGGGACATATTTAAGAACTCAAGAGTTAGTTTTCTCAATGTTAAGCGATGGGTGTCACACAATTAAACGTGCTACATATTGGCCAAAAAAAAAACGTACTACATTGGTGCTAACTCGTGTGGACATTAGATCATACTTCATGGATGCCTTTCAACCCATTCATTTGATCATGAAAGATCACAGCCAGAATTGGCACAAGGGGCACACCCAAAACACAAATGGCCTTTTGGGAACAGAGTAGACGCCTCAAGAATCAAACCCAAACAACCCACAAAAAAAAACGTTATAGCAGTGAAGCACAAATTCAACACAGATTTCCTTGAAAGTCTCCTTTTTCAGGACTTTCCTGAATGCAACATGTGTGGGAGAATGCACCAATGCATACCCAGCTGAAGCCGCCAAGAAAATCAAAAATAGCCCTTTAAGTTCTTGAAAATACTGTAGAAATAGAATTTGTGCCCGCTGTCCAGACCACTTGCATATATAAAGACAATATATACTGATATACATACAGTACACACCAAAAAACACATAAATATCCATTTCCTAGGTTTATAGATGCTTACATAATAACAGAAGACGGGTCCACAAAATCAGAACAAAAGAGTCAGAAAAATACAAACCTGCACCAGTTTCTGCACGTCAAGTTCTAAGTTCAGGAAATATGGTAACTTTCAGAATAATGCTCTTCCTATTAATAAGCTCAAACACACAGACATCTCCTACCCTCAAATTGTTGTCCCCTGCGAAACGGATCCAACCCCTGAACATTCGCATTGAGCTACTATTTTTATTACAAAGAACCTCCCATTGTTGTCCATTTCTGTTAGACTCTTGGAGCTTCACTGTCACTGAGTCAAGCTTCCTCATATATGCATGAGCAAATGAAGCAGGCACATCCTGCACAAGGAGAAGAAAGGGATAAGCTATGAAGCACAAACATTTTATTTTGAGGAAGTGTTGTTGTGTCTGACATCGATAACTTGATACAACACATATATACATCAACATGATACAATACATACTTGACACATGTTCATAAGTGTCAAAACTCAAAATCATTTTTCCACGACTCCGACACAATGTAAAATAAAAAAAAAAATAAAAAACTAACTTGTGAATTATTTCACTACTTACAAAAGTTCCTCACCATATAACAATTACTCAGATTGGATGGCCTTATCATTGCTGTGAAAGAAGGATTTGTTGGCTTGAACTTTTTAGCTACTTCAATGATCTTTTGCTCTTTTCTCAACTTCCACTCCATTCTAGAAGTATAGCCTTTCCTAGATCTATCTTTTCCATGCTTTGTTGAATGATCATTAGGATTACTACTTACATTCGTTCCTGATTTGCCGAGACTCGGTACACTCACACAATCAACATCAATTATTTCTTCTTGCTTTTCCAGATTTTGAGTTTTTCTCCTTGTGTTATAGCCACTGTGACCAAGACTGTGCCTATTCTGAGGACATTCAGTTTCTGAGTTATGGTTCTCAAAATTAGGTTCCTCATTGTTGCTCTGATTCCTGCATGGATAGCAGATCTCTGCAGCAGTCAAATCAATTATCACCACACAGAAATTTGAATTCCCTTCATATTTGAACACTGAAGAGAAGCCATGACTTATTGAGTAGTATTTCTTGAATTCTTGCCAACCATTGCAAATCCAAACCTCACCAGCAGATTTCTCCAATTCCATTTTCCAAACAAGGCCATCTGGAACAGTAATCTTTATTTCACTAGACAATTCTTTACCAATCTTCTTCTAAATTCCTCTGGAATTCTCTGTAGAGTCATTCATTTAGTTAGTTAGATGTTGTTCATAATGAGATAAAGCTTCAGGATGGAGAGGCATGTTTTGAGAGCTTGTAAGGCTATTTTACATGAAAAACTCTAGAGTAAATGTTACGGGCTTCACCACCACGACGAGGCCTCACCACCACGACGGGGCCCTTTTCCCCCGGCGGGTCTATCCTCCGGCGGGTCTACACCCTCTCATTTGGGGATCCCCCAAGTGTGTGGGTGCTGGGAATCGAACAGGGGACCTCCCCCTTATCCCCCAANCCGGCGGGTCTACACCCTCCCATTTGGGGATCCCCCCAAGTGTGTGGGTGCTGGGAATCGAACAGGGGACCTCCCCCTTATCAACCCCAAACACCCACTCCTTGTACCACTTGGGCTAACTAGCTCAAGTGGGACCTCCCCCACTCCTTGTCCCCCTTATCGAACAGGGGACCTCCCCCTCGTTGTAGTAGCCCAAGTGGTACAAGGAGTGGGTGTTTGGGGTTGATAAGGGGGAGGTCCCCTGTTCGATTCCCAGCACCCACACACTTGGGGGGATCCCCAAATGGGAGGGTGTAGACCCGCCGGAGGATAGACCCGCCAGGGGATAGACCCGCCGGGGGAAAAGGGCCCCGTCGTGGTGGTGAGGCCCCGTCGTGGTGGTGAGGCCTCGTCGTGGTGGTGAAGCCCGTAACAGGAAACCTTGGAAGACTTATTCTAGGAAAAAGAAGAGAATTATTACTTAGATTTTGTCATTTGACTTATGACTATTTTGTTGTTGGAAGTTGTTAGCTTTTATTATTTTGGGAACTAGCTTGCTTTTATTATTGTTTTGAGAATTGTTATGTGGTTTTATTATCTTCGACTGAGCTGCTTATATATGTAGCTTCCCTTTATTTTTGATTCAGATTTGATGATTATAGATTGATATTCAGATTTGCTCTCACATCTCCCTCCCTTCTTTCTCTCCCTCCATTCTTTCTCCCTCATATTCTTGCATTCTTCTAAGTTTTACATCAAGTGGTATCAGAGCTTAACATCTTTCCACCCACCATCACTACCCAAGTTCGCCGGAAACCAGCATAAAGTCGCCAGAACCTAAAAAACGCTACTGCCAAGGCTGTATCATCTCCGACCGGTCACTAAAACCAAAAACTGACTACACCATTAGAACCGCAGCCACCACCTCGGCCCACCCCCGAAGTACGGTCGCCGTCGCCGTCGCCGCCGTCACGCGCCTCCACGCGCCGGTGAGGCTTCTCGCGCGTGGGCTTCACGCGCTGCACGCGCCTGACGCTGTAAAGTTGCTCTGCAGCTGTTTAATCCCATTTTCTCACCTGTTTTTGTGCTATCCTTCAACCTTTGGTATAGGAAGGTCCTTGGAAAGTAATTGGGGAACAATTTTAATTGTTTTGGCTCTTTAATTTGCTCAAGTAAGGTATTTCTACTCTCTTGAATTCTGTCTCTAGTGGCTCAATTAGTATAGCTTTTGCAAGTTGCATGTTTCTTTAATTTTATCCTAGTGTTTTGCATAAAATAGTTACCCTAAAATATATATATATATATAGCAGATGATATCCTTGGTTTATTACTTATGTAGTTTAGCTTTAGTCTCAGCATTTTCACATTTTTCTCTTGTATGACCATCCGTGACCTATATGATAGCCAAGAACACTTAAAAGAAAAAATGGAAACCTTCCAAAAGAGCCTGGACGAACTTAAACTGGACCGTCAAAATGATAGGGAATATATGGACCGTCGTTTTAAGGAAGTAATGGGTGCTATTAGTGTACTGTCTAGGCAGCAAAACGGGAAGAATGGTGAAGGTTTAGTTATGAATCAAGATGATCACTCTAGGGGTAGAATGGCTGCTAATCAAGATACGGGTAATGGGTCAAACCATAGGACTTCCCCAGTAGGTGTCAATGGAAACCAACAATATTCTGTAGGTCCTCCTCCTAGGTTTACTAGAGAACCTCCTCGAAGGCTTCCCCCACAAAANTCAAGATTTCCATCTTTGCATAAAGAACTAAAAAATCATCAGTAAGACAAACAAAACATGCTTCATAGATTGCCATTAGTGTTATAACACAAACGAAAGAGAAAATAAAAAAAGAGATGTCTAGAAATTCGACTAAGATGGTGAGTTTAAGAAAATGGAGCGTACGATTTTGTCGCCGTGAATGGCTTCCGGAAGTATATATTCTGGTTATCTTAAAGAAGTTTAATTATTTTTTAATATTTTAAAATAATATAAAAATATAACTGTTAACTATTAGCAACATGTACGAAAATCTAACATAAATTGAGTGCCGTAGTATTAAAAATTAAGTTAAAGTATAATTTTATTCTTTGTTTTTTTGGTACAACAATTTTAGTTTTTTTTTTTAACGAAAAAACAAATTTATTTAAGGTCTTTCACAAACAATGACGGCAGAAATTCCATCCAGACATTGAACTCTGGGGAGGAAATTGTAAATTTGGCCAAGTTGTGTGCAGCAATGTTACACACTCTACTGACCCAAGAGAAAAAAACACTACGAAAACGATTATAAAGCTATAAAATGTTTTTAATAACAATAACAATATGGAAAGGAGAAAAATCAAGTGAAAAATCATTGAGATGACAAGCGATTTTACTATCGTCGGTTTCCACAAAAACTCTATAGCAGCTAAATTGAAGAGTCCGCATCACACCCAAACCAACAGCCAAAGCCTCCAACATATCCGTGGAACCAACAACATGAACAATTTTAGTCTTTTATTTTAGGAGTAAGTTGCAATCCTATCATTTATCTTTTCTTTTCGCAATTTTAATCGTTTAAGTTTTTCAAAAGTTTTATTTCTTAATTTTAACAATTGAATATTTTATTGAACAAACGAAGTTGATGAAATCTCTTTCATTTTAAGTTTGATTTTGATGTGTTCAAAACTATAAGTTTCTCTTGACAAATTATTTTTCTACTCAATTTAGATCATCAACAAATAAAATTAAATCGACCACAAAAATAATTATAAAACCAACAAGTAAAACTATAAAAAAAAAAAGAAAAAAAACCACTCTCCGGCCCTGTTCAGGATTCTAAGAGAGATGATCAACTTACCATAATAGTATACATTCTTATCAAATGATAGCTTACATATTTTAAAACTTCTTGTACAGTCATAACAATCTATTTCAACCTCCTATGGTGTTGAATCTATTGGAAAATCACCATTCTTCTTTCTTTGTTCAGCATTGGACTCAATTTCATCCAAATACTGCTGATAGATGTATGACAAAAATCCCCAGAGAGCAAGCACCAAAGACATAGCTTTCAACCCATTCATTTTGTCATGAAAGAAAATCACAGCCAGAATTGGCACAAGTGGCACTCCCAAAACACTTATGGCATTTGTGAACAGAGAAGACACCTCAAGAAGCAAACCCAAAGAACCCACAGAAAAAATCTGCCATGTTATAGCAGTGAAGCTCAAATTCAACACATAGCTTGCCTTCCCCAAATCATACTCCTCCATTTCCACCTTCAACCTTTTGAATTCCCCACTTGCAAAAAGCCCCACAATTGTAGCCAAAGTTGCCACAAGTGACTGATACACTATCATATCCAACATAGCTTTAAAAGTCTCCTTTTTCAGCACTTTCCTGAATGCAAGCTGTGTGAGAGAAAGCCCTAAGCCAGCCCCAGCTGATGCAGCCATAGTGCATATGAACCCAATCACATAATTTTTCCTTGAGACTACTTGTGAGGAATCTGATGAGGAAGAATCAGTTTGAAACACAAGCATGGTGGAGGAGATAGTTAAGAGGACTAGAGAGTTAATGATGTAAGGTGTGATTTTGAGGGAGTTAAGAAAGAAGGAGAAGAATGCATTGAAGGCTAATTGTGATGAGCAAATGAGAGAAAATGTAGAAACAGGAAGGTACAAAAGACCAGTGGAGTATAACATGGAAAGTGTGGCAACAAGTAGGCCAAGGGAGATATAGACAAATGCTAGTATTAAAAGAGAAGGTTCCTTAATGTTGTTATTAGTATTATTATTATTATTATGGGTGGTTGTGTTATGTTTGGATGCTGGGATAAAGTAAAATGGGATGAGAATAGGGAAACCCATAAGACCAACAAGACTTTGCATCCATCTGCTTTTGCCTCCTTCTTGGTAGTACTGTCTTCCCAAGAGTGTTGCAGCTGATTGGCATACCAACAAAAGAACAGCATACAAGCACATTCTCATCCAACGTTGGTGTCTCTTTTGGATTTTTGAGGTGCTGTTTGGTTGACTTGTGGGGACATTGCCAGAATCCCCATTTGGAATTGCTTCTTTGGATCCTTCTGATGATTCTGAAAAACCAATTCAAAAGATCAATTCATGAAGAGCATAGTATATATTTGACAATTACTATTTAGTCCTTGGAATATTATATGGGGGGACCAAATAATTAATTTTGTAAAAAAATCAAGGATCAAAATGTATATTTATAATATCTAAAGATTAAGGGTAAATTACACAAAAGGTTCTTGTGGTTTGAGGCATTTACAGAAAGGGTCCTTGTGGTTTAAAAAGTGGCAAACAAGGGCATGTGGTTTGCTCCGTTAACAAAAAGGGTTCTAGGAGGTATTTTCCATCTAAACTAACGGAATTAGGACAATGTGCAATTCACGTGACCCATTTCCACATGGACCCTTTCTGTAAATGAGTCAAACCACATGGACCTTATAGGCAATTTATCCTAAGATTAAATTGGTTCCTCACTTGGTCCCTTAAGTGGTGGAGGTTCGAATTCCACATTTGAGTATGAAAAGCATTTTGTGACCAGTCATTTACCCTTAAGTGGAAAACCCGCAGCGAAGGGATTAGTCATTAGTCATTGTTCCCGACAGTGGATACCCTTGTTTTATACCCAAAAAAAATTGTAATTTTGGGAAAAATTGAAGAACTCAAGAGTAAGTTTTCTCCAATGAGTTTCTTTTTTATTGTTTTTGGATCTAGACATCATATATTATATTATTAGTGTGGAGAACCTAATTGACCTTAAGACAATCTTCATATATAACTTCTACCATCATCTGACATTCCTAAGTTCTTAAAATTTGGAGGATTTTGCTTCTTAAATTCAGTGTATGAAGGAAGTTGGAGAGATGACTGAAATAACTAAGAAGACAGATTTCAGAGAAACGAGCTAGGATGATGCTGATTAAAGCATTTTCCAATAGTTATACTATATATTTATATCTAATAAACAACTATGTCTGGTGGATTGTAACTTCGGTTTTATCAAATTATGCATATTTTTCATCCTTGTTAACATCGCAGTTTGAGGTTTGAACCAGATTATTATTCCTCCTCTATGGTAACCTTCATCATATGCAAGTTTAAGCAAACAAAACAGGAATTGTTAATTACAAACATGACAGAATTAATTTGAAGTGTCACATTATGTCTAACACATAATTAATCACAGTTCTTTCATATATAGCAGAAAATGTCATCGTCATAAAACTAGAACACCAAACATGAGTTATATATATATATATACACACAGAAGAGAGCATATATAATGGAAGAAGATGAGAATGAAATTAAATAATATTCAGACTTACCCATTATGATTATGGGGAGTTCAACATGAGATAATTCTCCCATAATTATGTGTAGAAGGTTTGAAAAGAAGATAGGAGAAAGTTAGAGAGAGAGTGAATGCAATAATTGATGGATATATGAATGAATTGAATGAATGCAAGCGGTATATAAAAACAAATAACAATTCAATGTTAGAGAAGCGATATGGGTGTCACACAACTAAACACGTGCTACATTGGTGCTAACACGTGTGGGCATTAGATCATACTTCATGGATGAGTGTAACCGTAAAAGCTATGAAGTATGAAGACTGACACGGACACATTTACCCGTTAAATTCTTAAATTTACATAACACGACACAACATATATTTATATATAAATAATTAAAGATCTATAAATTTTGATGAAAATTTTAAAAATTATAAAATCTATTCATAATATATGTCATATGTGTTATTATTTTATGATGTTTATCATGTTAAAGTAAAAAAAATTAATTTTATATTCTGAAATTTATAAATATGTGTTGTAATGGGTGTCGTACGGGTGTCAGACATAAACACGTGTCTGAAACAATGACACGCCCTCAAAATGAAGTTTTCGATCTACCCGGTAAAAGGACTAGTCGTCCGATCCAAATAATTATAAATTTGTTCATATAAAGAATTTTCCAACAACTAGTCAAATCGAATAAAATCAGCCAATTTATGGGTTGAACCGGTTAAATAATTATAACCGGTTATTATTTACCAAAAAAAAAATAGTCATATTTATCAATTAATCATGAATATCATGTCATATCATTAATTAACAATGGTACATTACCAATTAATGATATAATATTATTTATTCAATTAAAAACTAAATTTAATGACGGAAAAACTTATAAAAGTCAAATTAAAAATATTTCTACTCCAGTTAATATCTTCAATCTTTATTTTAGATATGTTGCATGTCTAGCTAGCTAAGAAATAAATTACATTTTATTCTCTTCTGAAAATAATGTCACTTAAAAAATTGCATATTTGAAGGCTGGGCTAATTTTTTCTGCCTTTCACATTCGTACATAACGTGCCAACCGTGCAACTAATGTTACATGTCATCAATTTTGTTAATTGACAACAATACTTTTAGTCGGAAGGATTAACCAAGACAAATACCAAAAATTTTGGAGTATAAATAATATAATTTTATATTTCAGAGATTGAATTTTTAAAAATCAATTCATTGCTGTTTTAATAATCAAATTATATATTTATTTTGATTTTATTCATAGCTTACTTGAATGAGAAGTTCTAAATTATATGATATGAAAGTAATTGAAAATAAGTTAATTTTTTTTTTTAGTACTTAACTAAACGGATATCTATCATTGACAACTGTAATTAATCCCTCGCTAGCTGGTACCTTGAAGGGTGGATAATTAGTCTAAAAATTTAACATTGCTTCATACTCAAAGTTAAAAATCAAACTCTTGACATTTGGATAAAGATAGACAAGTCTTTACTACTTGACTACACTCATTGAATTAATAAGTCAAACTATAAAGTATTAAAATATATTTACCCCAAAAAATCTAAATCTTACATATATAATTAAATGATTTTGCAATATTGATAAAGGCATTTTTTTTTTTGGTATATGAAAATTATAAAGCTGGATTCGCATAAATCTAACCTTAAGTTCATAGTGAAGTGCAGTCTTCGGGGGCTTGAGGTCGTCGATCCTGCAAACGAGAATGCATAGGGGGTTCCCTGTGATTCTTCTCCGATGCTTAAGTCAAATAGTTGATCAAGTGAGGAGAATAGTATTTTTCTAGAGTAAGAATGGCTACCGCTGAATGTGTGTGATCAGCTTGTATTTATCCACGTCCCTTTTGCCTCACGTGGGTACGAGGTAGAAAAGGAACGTTGGGGGTGTTTTCGGGAATGCACGGTGAGTGGGTGATTGTGTCTTGTTGATCTGACTCGACAGCTGTCACTGTTGAGTTGCAGTGGGGTGCCTAACCTTCCTTTTTTGGGAGTCAATGATAACCAAGAGTGTTTTTCACCATATCCTTATGTTTTTGCCCAAAAGTACGATGTGACTGGTGCAACCTTACCGGGTCACGTGGTCTCAAAAGATCTTTGCATTAAATGTCAATATCTTGGCATTTATTGCTTGAGTGGGAGGGGACCCGGTTTACTTTTGGCGTCGAGTCTCCCTTATCTTTCGTATGTAATTTGAAGGATGTATATCATCATTAATCACTTAACGATATTTGTTAGCCATGTCAGACCAAATCATCCAAATCCAAAATAGTTGTCTAAGATTATATATATATATATAGATTCATAGCCCCAACAAAAGCAAATATTAGAAAAAGCGGACTACATGTTAGAAAATATGTTAGAAGAATGATTGAATGTCTTTTCCAATCATTTGAAGACTTCTCTTTCAACCTGTATTATTATTTACTTACAGTAGGACCCTACTTCAGAAGACAAAAATTTGCATCGTCATCTTAAAACTTTGAATTTTATTCTGTATTGGCTGCCACTTCAAATCATCTTGAATATAATATTTGAGGAATAATTGATCGCAATGATCATCCTAACATTTTTGTCCTACTGATATACAGTTCTTAAAATTTATTTTAAAAAAATGATATTGTTCTTCGAGTTATATGATCATATTATGAACTTCAATATTTTTGGGATTTTGGATGTTTTGTGGTATAACAAAATAATAGGTCAAATATTCATATGGGTACTAAAAGTATAAGGTAGATTTAAACATAAATGTTTCGGTCATTTAATATTGGCCGATCCTATATAATTCTACGATTTTTTTTTTACTTTTTATTAAAAATAATTGACTATAATTATATTCTTCTTATTTCAAGATTGAATATGACGAATCATGAGTTACAAGTTGCTATTAAGAAATCTTTTTTTTTTATTCAGTTGAATCCATTAGTAAACGAGGTCAAGTCAAATTGTGAAAATAGGTTATTTATTTTATTATTAAGCTAGTAAAATTGGTCATATCTATCTCATTTTAAATTTAAAAGCGATGAATTTGAAACTATGTTACTCTCGATAAATTCTTCTATTGTCAGTAAATATAATCATATATTATATTTCG
Source organism: Chamaecrista fasciculata (assembly GCA_003254925.1). Lineage (NCBI taxonomy): Eukaryota > Viridiplantae > Streptophyta > Magnoliopsida > Fabales > Fabaceae > Chamaecrista > Chamaecrista fasciculata. The sequence continues at coordinate 108,595 of QANZ01030015.1, read as the reverse complement.
AGAGTTTGAGACTTTCAATTTATTCAATTTCTAATATTATATGTTAGAAATCTATAATAGTAGTTGACTAGTTGTTATTGTTTGAAAGTATGTTATTTGTTTTTGAAAAATTTTATATTATCTTCTATATATTTAGAATGTCATTTAATTTAATTATCAGTTAAATGGATTAATTTTTGAACCGAAAATAAAATAAAAAAATTTAAATAATGTTCCTTATATGTTTATAATAATTTTTTATATATATTTGTGACCATTTTGTGACAACATTTTGCCAGCTTTTCCCATCAAAAGTTTAGCAACGGAAATATTATATTTATCACACAAAATTTTGTTATAAAAGAAGTAGTGACAGAAATATATCTATTACCAAATTATAATACTACAACGGATTTCATTATTTTTGCAACGAATTGGTTTGTTACAAAATCAATAATTTCTTGACGAAAAGAAGAATCAATAATTGATAATAGTGAATTCGTATAAACCGGCAACTGGAAAGTATTGAACTGGAGAAGTTTACACACTTTAGTCATTAAATATTATATAAATAATATAATTTGATTTTTTAAGTATTTTTTTAGCGAATAACGACTAGAATATATAGATCGTATGACTTTCGAAAATTGTATGGCTTTCAATAATGAGGACACAATGACTAGAATAACGACTAGAAGTTTACATGTGTGTAAGGACACAATGACTAGAATATATAAATTGTATGGCTTTCAAAAATTAAAAGAGTATAAACTAAACTTTTGGAAACTCAGTTATTTTTTTTTTTTGCCTGAGGAAAATCAACTATTAGTTGGTCGTCTATCTATCAATAATTAATTTGTATGATTACGTTCTTAACATTTTAACATTGTATGTTTTTTGTACTATATTTATTTTCATGAGTGTTAAACTAATAAGCTCATTTATAATATAATCTATGCCACGTAGTAAAAAGGGATTGGGATTTTGGATTACAAAAATTGAGTGGCATCTCTAACCAAATTTAGAAAATAAGATGTCATTTGTTTCAATAGAAATGTTATCTTAACCAATTCTTCACTTACAGTACATATCAAAGTGGTGATAAGATAATTGAAGGAAATTGATGTCAATATCATTATCTACAAACAGGAAATAGCCTGTCAATGAATTAATTCTTCTATAGGATTTATCCATATATATATGATAGCAATACAACACCAAAATTTAGGTGAAAAGAACTTCTAAATTAAGACATTATCAGCATTTAACACATTTTGAAAAGCTCAATATTATCTTTGTTAAAACCTCTTCCAACAGACTCGATCTCATCATCAACAAATTGTAAACCTTATATAATAGATGTGTTAATTGAGTTGTAGAAAAAAGTAAAAAAGGCTTGAAGAGGAAAAAGAGCACATTAAGTTCCACATACTCAAAGAAATTGTATTACTTCAAAAATGGCTGGAGGAGCTTTTGTTGATCAAAGTAAATCTAGGCATTATGAGGGGAAAGTTACAGCTTTTGTATTGATCACTTGCTTTGTGGCTGCCATGGGAGGTCTCTTATTTGGTTATGATCTTGGGATTACAGGGGGAGTAACTTCCATGGAACCATTTTTGATCAAATTCTTTCCATCTGTATATAGACAAATGAAAGAGGGACTTAGTCATGAGAACACATATTGTAAATTTGATAATGAACTTCTTACATTATTCACCTCTTCCCTATACCTTGCGGCATTGGTAGCCTCTTTCCTCGCTTCTATTACAACAAGAATATTAGGCCGTAAGCCCTCAATGTTTCTTGGTGGATTATTTTTCCTTGTGGGCGCATTGTTAAATGGCTTGGCAGTGAACATTGAGATGCTCATCATTGGTCGTCTATTGCTTGGTTTTGGAGTAGGATATTGTAATCAAGTAAGTAAACATTTTTGTTCTCATTTTTCAAGTTCTTCTTTCACGGTGTTGCATGTATAATATGCCTTACAATTAACTTAATTTCTTTTCTTTCCTTTCTCGACAGTCTGTTCCTGTGTACTTATCTGAAATGGCTCCAACAAATATTAGAGGGGCACTAAACATGGGGTTCCAAATGATGATAACAATAGGTATTTTGATTGCAAACCTTATCAACTATTGGACTGCAAAGCATGAAAATGGATGGAGAATTTCTTTAGGTCTAGGAGCAGTGCCTGCATTACTTTTATGTTTGGGATCTCTGTTCTTGGGTGAAACACCAAACTCCATGATTGAAAGAGGGCAACATGATCAAGCTAAGATAATGTTACAAAAGATTCGTGGCACTCAAAATGTTGATGAAGAGCTACAAGATCTCATTGATGCAAGTGAAGCAGCTAAGAAAGTGGCACACCCATGGAAAAATATAACACAACCTAAATATAGGCCACAACTTACTTTTTGCTCATTCATTCCATTCTTCCAACAACTTACAGGGATCAACGTCATCATGTTTTATGCACCTGTTCTTTTTAAGACTCTTGGCTTTGGTGATGATGCTTCTCTAATGTCCGCTGTTATTACTGGAGGTGTTAATGTCCTTGCCACATTGGTTTCCATATTCTCTGTAGATAAGTTTGGAAGAAGAATTTTGTTCCTTGAAGGTGGAATTCAAATGCTTATTTGTCAGGTACTATATATATATATATTGTTTTAATGTTCAACATCTAAGGACTAATTAAATATTTAAGAGTACCTACTTACTAAGACATTACTATTATTTTACTTACTTATTAAGACATTCTTATTATTTCTTTTTAGATTTTTGTGGGAGTCATGATAGCTATGAAATTTGGGGTCAACGGTGAAGGCTCATTTAGTAAAGGAGAAGCCAACTTCCTTTTATTCTTAATTTGTGCATATGTTGCAGCATTCGCTTGGTCTTGGGGACCCTTAGGTTGGTTGGTGCCTAGTGAAATATGTCCTCTTGAAATTCGATCGGCAGGACAAGCTATCAATGTTGCTGTTAATATGTTATTCACATTTGCCATTGCTCAACTTTTCCTAGTCATGCTTTGCCACTTGAAGTATGGTCTCTTCTTCTTCTTTGCCGTCTTTGTTGTAATAATGACCATTTTCATTGCGTTGCTCCTCCCTGAGACGAAGGGCGTCCCCATTGAAGAGATGAACAAGGTGTGGAAGTCACATTGGCTTTGGAAGAAGTTTGTTCCTAATGAAGTTGTTAACTATGATCATAAGTCTAGTCCTTGAAGTTCGTGTATGGAGAAAAAAGCTAATTGTTTGAAAAATGCATATGAAATTTGAAGATGTAAGAATAAGAAATGGTTCTAACATGAAAATATATAGGACTCAATCCTCTTAGACAAGTCATGGCATCCCTTTCATGAATTTACTTTATAATTAAGTTCAAGTTGTATATATGATCAATTAAAATTGTAGGTATACTCTCATGATTATTCAACCTTATTTGGTGTAAATTAAAGCCATAGATATTCAATTAATGTGTCCATCAAAGTTAACTCTAGTGAAGCAATTAAATTGCAAGCAAAGATGGGAATAATGTAAAAGAGGAACTTGATTGAAGCATACATATATGGAATATGTAATTTTATATGTTGAGCTAATGAGTAAACTAATTGTGGCATGTGAGAGGAGAGGAGGAAGAAGCCTCAGAATCTAAACAATAACTATTCCAAGTTGTATGTCCCAATGGGTTAAACTAATGTCAGTTTATACTTTTTCTTACCAAAACAAAAATGTTGTATTTTGGTTGTTGGGAGAGAGAAGTGGTGAATTAGTGGAAGAAATAATATTATTGGCAATAAAATGGAAAATAAAACTATATATATTAGCACTTCTGGCCATTAAGACAAATAGACTAGTAGTTGTTACATAGGTATGACAACATGAAGTTTCCACTAAGAATGTCAAATGAATATCTTTTAGTGATGATTTTGTTACAACATTTTAAGAGCTTTCTCAACACACATTAAGTACGTGAAGTTTCCACTAAGATTGTCAAATGAATGTATATCTTTTTTCCTTACCCTTTGCAGATTCAAGTGTATTAACTATAGGAATTAGGATATTAATAAAATAAAAAAAAAACTTAACAGTATTGGTGACAACTTTGTGACAACATTTTGCCAGCTTTCTCATCCCACATTTAGCAACGGAAATACTGTTACAAAATTTTTTGTCATAAACAAAATAGTGACAGAAATATATGGATCCATTACTAAATTATAATATTAGTAGGATTTCATTATTTTTGTAACACAAAATTAACAATTTTTTACCGAAAAAAAAATCAGTAGCTAATTTATAATGGTGGATTTGAATCGGTCGTTAAGATACAACAAAGCATATCAAAACCTAGAGAATATGGTTTGTCATTCATGTTTATTATATTTTCTTCTTTAACTTCCTCTGTTTTTTTCTCAAAATATCAACTTTCCCATCAAACATTTATAATCACTTATTTTCATGTTTTAGAGGCGTCCACAACTTATCTTCATAGTGTCAACAAAGGTTGATCTAGTTAGTAAGGAGTCAGCTCATAACAAATAAAGTCGTAAGTTTGAATCTCGTTGCTAATGTGAGAGCTTTGTTGGTAGGCGATCTATAAGGACTCATATATAGAGTCTGGGAACATGTCCTGACCTTAGTGAGCCCCCGAAACCCAACTCACCTAAACTTCTTTTTAAATAAAAAAAAACTCATTTTCATAGTTTATTCGGAATAGTATTTTTTTTTTTGGTGAGAAAGGGCCTAAAAGGCCAGAAAAAAAGGCAAAGCCCAGAACAAAAAAAACAAAAAAACAAAACAAAGGACGAAATAGAAAAAGAAAAGGCGACTCCAGCAGAAGCCTCATCTTTCCCCTCTATCGACACCTAAACCTAACTTGTCCCTTAACAGCAACATGCGCAGAGGCGGAGGAGGGTCATCCCACAACACGATATCCGCCGAACTCTGATTTACGGCGAGACCTGCCATGAAGTCTGCACAAGCGTTGCCTTCATGCCAGGTATGAGCAATCTTCCAGCTTCTGAAACTACGGAGAGCATTTCTAATCTCGCGAACAATACCCATGATTTCAACCGGGCAACTACTCGAATCCGGAATGGCGTTGACAACGATCAGCGAGTCGCTCTCAAGGGCCAAATTAGCAACGTTCTTCGCAGCCGCCAGTCTGGAAACTTCGAGCAGAGCCCACGTCTCAGCTTTGATTATAGAGACACGGCCCAAAAATCTGCTGAAGCCGATAATCCAGTTTCCATGTTCATCCCGCAGCAGACCGCCACACCCTGCACAAGAGGAATTCGAAATAAGAGAGCCATCACCATTACCTTTGACCCAGCCCACATCAAGAAATTTCCAGGTAACCACACGGTTTATTTGATTGCAATTATCATTTTGAGTATCTAAAAACGTTTGCCCCTGATCAAAACTAAAGAGGAGCTGCTCAATGATTTCAGCAGGTCTGTGAGGACGTCTGAAATCCCTATTATGCACTCTTGCATTTCTCCAACACCAAAGTTGCCAAATACCAACCGCCCAAATCCTGTTCCAAGCAAAGGTACAATTAGTAGAAAACGAATTATATAAATTATTCTGGACCCAGCTGCTAATATCAAGACTATTAAAATTATGCAGATAATGCTGGTCAACAAAATGATTCCAGACTTCAGCAGCAAGGCAGCAGTCCCTGAAAAGATGAATCGGTGTTTCAACCAGAGAGGGGCATTGCTCACACCAAGCATAGCCACCAAACCAGGTATTGCATAATTCTCTGGTAGGAACCCTGTTATGAACCAGTAGCCAAATCAGAACTTTGACACGTTCCGGAACTTTGATACTCCAAACAGTCTTAAAAATAGGGTTTTTAGGCATATTGTTAATTTTAGAAAGGTAGGCACTCTTAACAGTAAACAAACCATTACTCTGCTTGCCCCACACAGCCTTGTCACGAGTATCAGTGCTGCTAGGAGGAATTTCAGAGCACAGATTAATAATAAGATCATTAGGAAGGAGATTTTTCAAATAATCCAAATTCCAAGACCCATTACTGTTAGTTAAGTTATTCACATAGTCATGGACCCTCCCCATTGGCAAGGAGACATTGATGTAATTAATTAGGGGGAACTCCTGCATTCCCCAGTTGTCAAGCCAAAAATAGATATCCCTCCCGTTACCCACACACCATCTCATTCCCTTCTCAAGATCAGCCCATATCCTAGAAACTTCCTTCCAAAGAAAAGAGTCTCCGTCTTTGCAGTTTAATTCCCTCCTTAGGTCTTTCCCTCTTTCGTATTTACCAATGAGAACCTGACTGCAAAGGTTCTCAAGATTAGAAATAATTTGCCACCCTATTTTCAAAATGAATGCATCATTCATAGTAACCAATTTTTTTATTCCCAGACCACCACAATCCTTTTCCCTACACATGACTTCCCAGTTTATAGTGTGCATCCGCTAGTAAACTACTAGTATATCAATATACCCTTTAAGAAATATAAAACCACTAGTATATATATTATTAAAAAGTATTTTTAACGATAAACTACTTAAATAATGTATATTACGAATGAAGTAGAAAAAAATAAATTAAATTATACATAGTTAATTAATATTGTAATATTTATAAAGTGACAAGTGAAATTGAGAAGTTTACACACTTTAGTCATTTAAAGTCATGGAAATAATATAGTTTTGTATCTTTAGTAACTAATTAACTTCTAACCAGGACCAAAAAATTAAAATATATTAATCGGTTGTATAAATTTCAAAAATTAAATAATATAAACTAAATTTTCAAAAATTCAGTTATTAATTGACTGTGTATCTTTCACTAACTAATTTACACGTTTACTTTCTTAACATTTTATTGGTTAACATTGTATGTTTTTTGGTACTTGTATTTATTTTAATGAGTGCTAAACTAATAAGCTCATTTATAATAGAGTTGCATCGCTAACCATAAAAAGGGATTAGGATTTGGATTACAAAAATGGAGTTGCATCGCTAACCAAATTTAGAAAATAAGATGTCAAAATTTCAATAGAAATGTTATCCTTTTAGCCTAGGAAGCATGGACACTTCATTTTGAAGGCGTGTCGCCGTGTCAGACACGTGTCAGTGTCCGACACTCGTATGACACTGACACGACACATATCCATAAATTTTAGAATATAAATCAATTTTTTGTAACTTTAACATGATAGGCAAGAGAAAATAATAATAGATATGACATATATTATGAATAAAAATTGTAATTTTTAATTTTTTCATTAAAAATTATGAATATTTAATTATTTATATATATAAATATATGACGTGTCGTGTCGCATAATTTTGAGAGTTTGACGTGTCGCTGTGTCTGTGTCCGTATCGTGTCCCGTGTCCGTGTCAGTGTCCATGCTTCATAGCTTTTAGCCAATTCTTCACTCAGTACATATTAAAGTGGTTATAAGATAATTGAAGGAAAATGTTGTCAATAGAGAATAACCTGTCGAAGAATTGATTCTCTTAGCTTATATAGGATTTATCCATATCATATATAAAAGCTTAAAAGCAGAGTACATCGGGTCTTTGTCAGTCACGTGTCACTGTGCCTTAAATTGTCATTAAAACTTTTTATAACTCTTTGACCAATCCGGGTGAACCATCTCATATATCATTTTATTTAACATTTTTTATCACCAATTTATATTCACATGTCAATCATATTGTTTCAACAACCAATCATATATTGTTTTTATGCCAACATCGCACACGAAAATTTGTCACCTATTAATTACCCGTTTTGTAGTATGTTTTTCGAGAACGTGAATAACTGATTGACTTTTGAATCCTTAATTGATCACACATCAGCTTCCCATGGGTCCTGTTATCGTTTTTAATATGGCAACATATTAACTTTGAATAATCACATTAATTACAATAGACGAATCAATGACTGGTGATCAATGTCAATTATGTGATTTTGGTTTATATATGGTATATTATTCAAACTTGTGAACAACAAATTACACAAAAGGTAATCTCTATAGACAGATTGCTAGAATCACGATCATGATTGGCATTGTCATTAACAAAATTTATATGTTTGTTTCATGAATACTTACTTTTCTTGAAACAGATTGAGTAGTTCATGCCATAAATTACGTTATCTGTTAACAAATTAATGATGATTAGCATTTCAAAAAACTTTATAAATAGTGGCAAAAGTTGTTATTCACTCTCGTCAAATTTTTTTCTTCAGTTATCTAATCATCTTTTGGTTCTTATTCAATTTTTTTTGCAGAATAATTCTAAAGCCTGTCATGCGAAAGGTTATTATTTTCCATCTACAATAACATATAACTTAAATTTCTACAATTATATCTCCAAACTTCATGGTAATCACTCTCTCGCTCTTTGCTTTTTTTTTCTTATCATGTTTTTTTTTCTTCGATTATCTAATCATCTTTTGGTTCTTTCTTCAAATTTTTTGCAGAATAATTCTAAAACCCCTCATGCTAGAGATGTTATTATTTTCTTCACTGTTTTTTTTTTCTTTTACCGCATATGCAGAAACACATACAAATAATTTCTAATGAAAAGAGATATTGTTAAAGAATTAATTGATGTTGGTACATACATACTCTGTTTCTTTATCTTCCTCTGATTTTGATTATGATTATGGGTTTGATTTTATCTTTTTGTATTTTCTTCTTCTTTTTTATTTTGTGATGATTATACAATTGGGATTCAAGTTTCAACAATTGAGGTTCAGTATGAGCATTTTCTAGACAAAGTGAAGAGGCCTTTCTTGGAGCAAAAAATTAAGGAGGAAGAAATATCCAGAAAACAACAAAAAATTAGTGAGGGGATTGATTTACCAAAGTCTTTAGAGCGGTTTTGTTAGAAAAGCATCATCATGATCATGTTTCCTAAATTTTGGCTTGAATGAGCATAACCATTCGTGTGTGTATAAAAGTTTTCCATATAGTGCAACTATGTACCTTTTAAGAAATTATTCACTCTAAATAATATATACAAATGTTACTCAAGTCTTGAAAAAAATAATAAAAAACTTTTTTTTTCATATATGTTAAATGTAAAAGATTTTGTCATAATTCAAGTATATGTATACATTTTTACAAAAAAATGTATAATGAGAATATATATATATATATAT
>QANZ01030015.1:69589-98775 GCA_003254925.1 Chamaecrista fasciculata | reverse complement strand
TTTAAAAAAACGAAGTTAGTGTCCAACCCTTGAACACATGTATAATTTTGGATGAGATTACTCAATAGTTTTGGATAAAATCATTCAAAAATTTTCTTTATAGATTTTTTAAATATATTTAATTCATAAAAAAATATTTTTATTGTAATCTTATTGGCTCAATTTATTTAATAAAATTTAAAATGTAATATGTTCTATTTATTAAAGTATAAAATCTTAACATTTCAAATTTTTTGGTGTCTGAACCTCTAAGGTTGAAGAAACAAGTGAAACAGAAGAAGAAATTAGCTTCTATATATGCCAGTTGTGAAGATTGAAGATAGGAGTCCAAAAAAAAAAAGAAACAGAGAGAGGTGGAGAAAGAAAAACTCTGAGAGTGAAGGCATTGTAAAAATTGAGGATTCAAAAGAGGGAAGAAGAAAGAAGAGTAGGATATTGTAATTCTTCTCTCTTAGCCTTTCATCATGTAACTTTGACTTTGAATGCAAAATGAATAATATTTGTTTAGGCTTCACAAACTTTTTTCGTTGCAATATGCTTCCCTTTTAACTAATTTTTATCTTTTGGTTTGTTTTGTTTTAGTGTTTCATCAGAATTCTCAATGAATCCATGAAAATGATACCATTCGGATGACGATTGTGGGACATCCTCTTTGTGTTTTTCGTTTATGCATGTTTTGAGGATTTTTTTGTAATTTTATGCATGTTTTGGGGATTGTTCTATAATTTTTTGCATGTTTTGGGGACTGTTCTGCATCTTTACTGAACTATTTAGGACTGTTTCACAATTTTTCTGCATGTATGGACTGTTACGCAACTTTTCTGGACTGTTTTGCAACTAAGCTCTGCTGCCTGTTTGGGACTATTTTGCAAGTTTCCTGAACTATTTAGGACTTTTTTCAATTTCTCTGTATGTCTAGACTGTTCTAAAATTTTCAAAACTGTGTTGGACTTATCTGATATTAATTGTTTGTTGGACTAAACTGTAACTTCTCTGAACTATGTGGATTGATCTAAAATTAATTTTTGATTGCTAGGACTAAATTACAATTTGAATTTGAATATGGACTGAACTGCAAAAAGATTACGTGGAAATATAATTGAATTTGGAAATGCGGCCCATGTGGACTAATGTGAATAGGGGGAGATTTTGCGGGGTGTTGGGTAGTTTTTATGGTCCTTTCGAAGCTTTTTTTTTTTCTCGAAAATTCATATATGGCATTGTTTTCAACCTTCTTGACATTTTTATTGAAGTCTACTAAAAGAAAAAAAAAATCAATTTCCCTTTTGTGAATTATAAAATAAATGGTCAATTTAAGATTCTATTAAGAACAAAATCCATGTTTTTTGGTGCAATGCTGCATCTTTTTCCAATGAAAATTCAAAATCTATTCCTCTTAGCTCTCGTTATTATTTCATCCAAATACCATTTAAGTCTCATCCAATCTTGAGTAATCTCAAGACATTTTTATTTTCCAAAGTAAAAAAGAAAAAAGAAAAAGGAATGAGAAAAGTCAATAATAATATTTTGTAATAATTGTTGGTAAGAAATTGGGGATGGAAATATTGGAACTAACATTAGCGATGAACAGTCGGAGATTGTATTTCCTAGCGATATGTTGGTAAGAAATTCAGGTCTACCAATCCAATCCATTGCTAGCACTATATATGATGATATGTTTGAAAAATACAATGACAAAGGATATTTTATAGACAGAGCCATTCTTTCACCCACCTTAGATGATGCCCATGAAGTCAACGAGATGTTGCTTGACCAATTACCCGGAGACAAAAAGTTGTACCTAAGTTCGGATAGTATTTGTAAATTCGAGGACAATTGTGATATGTTGTTTGAACTATACACTACAGAAATACTAAATTCTATCAAAGGTTCCGGTTTACCAAACCACAGAATCCGGCTTAAGGTTGGAGCTCCGGTAATGCTCATGCAAAACATAGACAAATCAATAGGTCTTTGCAACAGCACAAGATTGATTGTGTCCAGACTTGATGACCAGGTAATTGAAGCTATCCCATTATCTGGTCGGTCGGCGGGACAGAAAATACTGATTGCAAGGATGTTGATCACTCCTTCTAATTCTAAGATCCCGCTTAAATTTCAACGCCGTCAATTCCCGTTGACCCTTTCTTTTGCAATGACGATCAACAAGAGCCAAGGCCAATCATTGTCGATGGTTGGATTATATCTCCCAAAACCAGTGTTCACGCATGGTCAGCTATATGTTGCACTTTCCAGAGTTCGTTCCAGGGCCGACATAAAAATACTAATTGTACATTCACATAAGGACGAAGAAAGCAGGAAAACTGATAACGTTATGTATAGAGAAGTATTTCAAAATGCTAAATGACTTTTTAATATGAATAAGGTAGACTGAATTGTTTTATATTTTACATAATGATATCGTTTTGATAATGATATGTTGAATAAGCACTATATCATGACTATGTACTAAACAGGTACCCTGTAACATATTTCTGTAACACGACCACCCGTGCATTGCACGGGGCAAAACCTAGTATATGATAATAATATACAACACCAAATTTAGGTGAAAATAATTTCTAAATTAAGACATTGTTATCATTGAACATGTTTTGATAAGCTCAATATTAGTTTTGTTAAAACCTCTTCTTCCAATCAACTTGATCTCATCATCAACAAATTACAAACCTTATACAAGAGATGTGCTCATTGAGGTGTAGAAAAAAGTAAAAAAGGCTTGAAGAGGAAAAAGAGAATCTCTACATACTCGAAATAATTGTACGACTCAAAAGATGGCGGGAGGAACTTTTGTTGATCAAAATAAATCTATACATTATAAGGAAAAAGTCACAGCTTTTGTATTAATCACTTGCTTCGTGGCTACCATGGGAGGTCTCCTATTTGGTTATGATCTTGGAATTACAGGGGGAGTAACTTCTATGGAAATATTTTTGGTCAAATTATTTCCATTTGTGTATAGACAAATGAAAGAGGGACTTAGTCATGAGAACACATATTGTAAATTTGATAATGAACTCCTTACATTATTCACCTCTTCCCTATATCTTGCAGCATTGGTAGCTTCTTTCCTTGCTTCTGTTACCACAAGAATATTAGGTCGTAAGCCCTCAATGTTTCTTGGTGGATTATTTTTTCTTGTGGGCGCATTATTAAATGGCTTTGCAATGAACATTGAGATGCTCATTGGTCGTCTATTGCTTGGTTTTGGTGTAGGACATTGTAATCAAGTAAGTAAATACTTGTGTTCTCATTTTTCAAGTTTTTCTTTAACAATGTTGCATGTTTAATATGTCTTAGAATTAATTTAATTTATTTTCTTTCCTTTCTCGACAGTCTGTTCCTGTTTACTTATCTGAAATGGCTCCAACAAATATTAGAGGGGCACTAAACATGGGTTCCAAATGATGATAACAATTGGCATTTTGATTGCAAACCTTATCAACTATTGGACTCCAAAGCATGAAAATGGATGGAGAATTTCTTTAGGTCTAGGAGAAGTGCCTGCATTGCTTTTATGTTTGGGATCTCTTTTCTTAGGTGAAACACCAAATTCTTTGATTGAAAGAGGACAACATGATCAAGCTAAGATAATGTTACAAAAAATTCGTGGCACCCAAAATGTTGACGAAGAGCTCCAAGATCTCATTGATGCAAGTAAAGCACCTAAGCAAGTCGCACACCCATGGAAAAATATAACACAACCTAAATATAGGCCACAACTTACTTTTTGCTCATTCATTCCATTCTTCCAACAACTTACCGAGATCAATGTCATCATGTTTTATGCACCTGTTCTTTTTAAGACTCTTGGCTTTGGTGATGATGCTTCTCTAATGTCCGCAGTTATTACTGGAGGTGTTAATGTCCTTGCCACATTAGTTTCCATATTCTCTGTAGATAAGTTTGGAAGAAGGATTTTGTTCATTGAATGTGGAATTCAAATGCTTATTTGTCAGGTACTATATATATAATGTTTATTGTTCAACATCTAAGGACTAATTAAATATTTAAGAGTACCTACTTACTAAGACATTACTATTATTTTACTTACTTATTAAGGCATTGTTATTATTTCTTTGTAGATTTTTGTGGGAGTCATGATAGCTCTGAAATTTGGAGTTAATGGTGAAGGTTCATTCAGTAAAGGGGAAGCCAACTTCCTTTTGTTCTTAATCTGCGCCTATGTTGCAGCATTGGCTTGGTCTTGGGGTCCCTTAGGTTGAAGTATGGTTTGCCACTTTTCCTAGTCATGCTTTACCACTTGAAGTATGGTTTGTTCTTCTTCTTTGCCGTCTTTGTTGTAATAATGACCATTTTCATTGCATTGCTCCTCCCAGAGACAAAGAGCATCCCTATTGAAGAGATAATAAGGTGTGGAAGTCACATTGGCTTTGGAAGAAGTTTGTTCCTAATGACATTGTTATTGATCACTATGATCACAAGTCTAGTCCTTGAAGTTGGTGCATGGAGGAAAACAAAAGCTAATTTTTGGAAAATGCATATGAAATGTGAAGATGTCAGAACAAAAGATGGTTAGAACATGACAAATGAGAGTCCGAAAATAGATAGGACTCAATCCTCTTAAATAAGTCATGCCATCTTTCATGAATTTACTTTTTAAGTTCAAGTTTTATATGATCAATTAAAATTGTAGGCATATTCCCATGATATTCAACAGTTATTTGGTATAAAGCCATATTCAATTAATGTGCCCATCAAAGTTGACTTACCAAAGTGTTTCATAAAAGGGTTATCGTGACGTAGGTTTGCTTCTGGCCTGAACCAACTTAAGTTAAATAGAGTTTCTATCGGCCTTTTTAAATTAAAGAATCAAATATGAAACTTCATACACCTTAAAGTTCATAAGATAGGACAAAAAGATAATGTTTTGAGGTCCCTATACTCATTATGCCTAGCATTGAATAGACTAGGTATTTACCTTATTAATATCTCAAATCAATGATGTGTTCAATTTGATGTCTAAATGAAATGGACACTCAAATTGTACCGAACCGTTTGGCAGGTTATTATTCTCTTGTTTTGTTCCCTAAAAGTCATGGAGTAAGACATCGATTTCTCTTTTGATTACATGACGGACTTGAGCGGAGGAAATTGCAAGCAGAGATGAGAGCAGTGTGAAAGAGGAACTTGATTGAAGTATATATATATATATATGCAATATGTAATTTTATATGTTTAGTTAATTATTGGGATAATTAGTAACTAATTGTGGCATGTGAGGAAAGGAGGAAGTCGTCTCAGAATCTAAACAATAACTGTTCCAAGTTGGTATATCCCAATGGGTTAAACTAATGTCAGTTTATATTGTTTCTTACCAAAACCAAAAATATTGTATTTTGGTTGCCCAGAGAGAGATGGGTGAAGTAGTGAAATAACATTATTGGCAATTAAATGGAAAACAAAACTATATTGGCACTTCTGGCCATCAAGACATATAGAGCAGTATTAGACTGTTACATAAGTATGACAACATGAAGTTTCCACTAAGATTGTCAAATGAATATACATCTTTGTTTCCCTTATCCATCGCAGATTTAAGTGTAACAAGACAAAGGAAATGAAAAATAAAATGAACTAGTAATCAATCTTGAATTCCTCACCACAACCCTACCGTCTTCTCCCTTTATGCATCCGCAACAACGAATTCAAAGAAAAATTGGTTCAAACTCTTCTGGGGTTAACCCCAATGACTTCCCTCTGCCAATCTCCACAGTGCAAATAAACACCAGTGTATTGAATGTATTGATTGATGCAGTAACAGAGGGTGATCTACTTCCAACTACTATAGGGAACAATGTACCAAAAGTGAGATTCACCATTACCATGTATCCTTATTTTTAATCCAACTAGTTTTTCTCTTGGCACGTCATTCCAAAGGGAAAACTGTCTATGTAAACTCTCCTTGGTGGTGTCTTGAATTTTCAAGCCTGTCAAAGTAATTTGAAACAATTATGAGCGTCTTCACCTGTTGGATAGATTTTAGGTTTTTGGATTCAAAGAACAATTTTCTAACACACGTTTTAAATAAATCTCTTAAAATGTGCAAACAAAATGTCCATTTGGAGAATCTACTCCTTAGGTAGTTTTGGTCTTCTGGAAAAGTTCAATACATCTTTTATCTGAATTATAATTAGAAATATCAAAATGGGTAAATAAAGTAATAATCATTCTATTATAAAACACAAATAACATAGATGATTAATTAGGCTAGTTGAAATAAGAATATGCAAAATATTTTCTCCCTACTTTTCTGTGCCCTAAAATGTATTTGTGTTTTTGCAATTATGATTTATAACAAAAAAGAATGCAACAGGCAGCTTGGCACCCTGTAACAAAAAAAAGCTTACCATTCAATGAGGGATCTGAAGCAGAACAAGTGAGATGAAGTACAAAGAAAAGGAAATGGCAATTCCAGCAAGAAAATTATGCAGCAGCCGCCGGTTATCTTTTGTGGGTATAAATACTGTTTTAAGTGTATTTGTTAACTCAAAGACTCGATGAGATACCTGAAAAACCATGTTATCAAAAAAAGTGCAACTTAGTATGAGTAATCTTAATAGACTGAAAGAAATATAATAAAAAAAAATTTAAAAGAAAACAAGAATGAACAAAAGTGAAAAGTTCCTTACCAAGATGTAAATAGCAGTTGTGAGCATAAAGTTAAGCATAGGATATTCTGGAATAATAGAAAGAAGCCACTTGGGCTGTCCGTTTGGCATGTTAGACCTGTATGTAAATAGGTAAATTAAGTACACATCTTACTATACTTCATAAAGAACTCTCACTGTTTTTTTGGTTATCTGTTCTCAATTTTCTCAAAGTTGTTACTTGTTAGTAAAACAACAAAATCACAAAACAATATAATAAATTATAAAAAGAATAATATAGTATAGAAATGCTATCTGCACATGCCGATTTGAGATTCCCAGACTATGCCATGACCAGCTATAACCAATGCTGAAACAAAATATTTTTATACATTTTCCTATTACTGCATATATGCATCATATAGCCCCATCTTAATGTTTCTAATGGGCTGGCCATGCAAATGAATAAGAACGCACACACCTACTCAAATAATTAATATAAATAAATGCCTATTGAATAGTGAAGGAGTGAAACAGTTCATTACTATGCTTACTCACCTCAACCAAATGTGGAATTGTGAAATATAAGTCTCCAAAGTTATCTTGCCAAGCCACCTGAACAAAGTAAAGCAAAATAAGAATAAAACAGTAGAATTTGTGTCTACAAAAGCAATATACTCCAATTGTCACAGGGAAATTCAATCATAAAGGCAAAGAGAACATACGCAAAGAGGGTCAAAGAGTAACTCCGAATTTGTTGAGTGAAATTCCGTAAGCAAATATAAACACTGGAAAAACCAATCAGGTAAAAACTATAAGATCACTGAAAATAATTGAATAATAAATAATTCAGAAACTGCTCAAATTTTTCTAGGATATGCTTCCTACAACAAAGAGGGAGAAAAAAACAGAGAAAAAAGAACAAGAAAGAATGAGAAAAAGGAGAAGAAAAGTCAAATAGTACTAACGTAATTGGAATCCATGAGGTGTAGGGATGAAGCTTGTTGTAAGAGACCTTATCCAGCTTATATATATATTCATACCACAAATACCCAACCTGGAATAATGATAGAGATGAGAAACTCTCATTTGCGCTATAGTTCGAGAGCAGAAAGCCAATACAGCAATAAGATAAAGTTCAAAAAAAAATCTGAGCAAATAATCTTAAAATTAAAGTCCTGTAACTCACAAATACAGCAACTGAGACAATGCTTGATTTGATTGTGAATCTTCTCTTGGTTTCACACTCCTCCAATTTTTCCATCCATTTCTCAACCTGATATAGAAAAATGTTTTGGTTAAAAATAGCAGGATGATGAAGAAAACAAGCCCCACCACACAAACTAGTAAATGGGATTACATTTGGATGAAAGTAGGCATATATCATTCCAATTATCCAGATGTACCGATCAAGTCCTGATCTAAAATGCCACTCATGCATTCGAGAGAGATCTGGTTTTGCAGGATCAGTATACCCTGTCATACAAAAAAGACCATTATGCAGTTGTAGTGAATAGTATGTTAGCTTATATTTTAGAAAAGGCAAATCAAATTTGAAAGTTGCTGGCACACTGCAGATGAAAAATTTACTTAAAGAGAGAACTAGAGCAGATCTACAACTTTTATAGAAAAGGTTTTGCCCAAAAAGAGAAAAATGATCATAACGCTCAATCCAAATCCTACAAGGCTACACAATAAAATTAAGGGAAGGAACTAATTCACTGTTGCAACTCTGTACAGTTCACTTGCAATATAACCAACCAAGTGAGACCAGTTGACAACCTCAGTTATGATAGCTTCTTAAGAAGAATGGAAGCTCACATATATTAAAATAAAAAATCAAGTCAAGAAGATAACTAACCTAAAAAGAATGCAAATGGACTCCAGAGTATGTCAAAGACCCCAGGGATTTCCCAAATCAAGAACACCACAAGAAAGCATACCAGAATTTTCACAGCTATCACCGAACTTATCTCATTATACTTATTGTATATGCCCAATGCCCCATACACCATCAAAGTAAAAAGCGTGTGCATCGGACATATATAATAAAGCATATAGTCATTGTTCAGCACAATGCAACAGAAGGCCACAAAGAAATTAAGTCGCCACATCATCTGCAATAAATATTAAAAAGTTAGAGATAGCTTATGGAAGGCTAAAAGAGGCTGGCACAAATTAATAATTCTACATTACCTGAGCAAAGCGAGCAAGGCTAAAATCTTTTCTAACATAATAATAGGAGAAGTTGCCAAATCCAGTCATCCAAACATATGCAGCAATGAAAACACGTATTGCATTGTATATCTCCGTTGCAGCAAAATAATGGTACATTAGAAAAAGGACCTGAACAGAATATGAAGGTAATTGCCATCATGAACAGACACTACAAAATGTGCCTTGTAGATAATAAAACACATTATAAAAGTTTTGGGTATATAAATTATGACATTTTAGAAGAAACATCAAGCCTAGCTTGTGCTACATTCGACTTAAATTTCCCTTCAATAACTAATAATCTTAACATCTACACCATATCCACCCAATAGTTCAAGTGCCCCACAGTTTCTTCCTAGCACCTACTAAATATAATAATCCATGAGATAGAAAAATGGGGAAAAAACAAATGGAATAAATATTAAATTCAATGAAATATTGACTTAAATGCTGCAGCTAGCAACAAATATCAACAAAAAGAAACTCACAAATACATAATGGTATCCAAAATTTGTTCAAGGCCAGGAAGATATCTGACATCTTTTTTCAACAAGTTCCAAGTATCAACATCAGTTTAAAAGGATAACCCACCTGCATCCATCCTTTCCACTCCTCTGTTTGATACCGATTAAGGTAAAGTATGTTTCTTCCAGAAAATGTTGATGAGTCGCTATGTTTCTTCAAAGAAGTCATGGCTGAAACTATAATCAAAAGAATGTAGAGAAAGAGAAAGAGATCGCGACTGTAGCTCTGTCAAAACAGAAAAGGCAAGAAAAACAAAAAAGGTCATTACAAATACCAAAAATTCAGCGCATACAAGATTAAAAGATCTAGTGCACCACTGTTCACCTTTGAAAATTGAAAAATATTTGATCCAGTGGATGTATGTGTTCTCAAATTAAGCATCTTCAACCAAGTATAATAAAAATCTGTTTTTTGAACTAAATCTGTTGTTTAAAGAGTGCATTGAGGATGAAGAGGTGATTTAGGAAATAACCTAAGACTAAAAGACTGTTAACTAAAATTATAATCGAAGCAAAGCATTTCACGAAAATGGCATCTTTCAAGGCTCTTTAGAAAGGATCACTTTGCTAGGTAATAATTAGTTGCACCTTAATAATAAAAAGTAAAATAAAATAAACAAAGATGTAAGCATACAGATTTGAGTTGTGTACCTTAGTAGAATCTCCCAATATACTAGTGCGATCACATATGTATAAATAAAACAGAATCAACCCAAACTCCGACCTATACAGAGACATCACAAAAATACATTATTAAAATGTCTAACACAACCTGAGTTATCTACAGAAAAAAGACTTACATTGCCCTCAAAGTCATTCGGTTTTCTAACAGGAAGGAGTCATCCATGGTCAAAAACCTAGAAAGATCATAAGAAAAGATCAAACCCTTAAAATATAAAAGAAGAAAACTGAAAAGGATCCCATGGCATTGTATATATCAGAAAATGACCTAATTAGATTCAATTTGATGGATGACGCATGGAATTTTGCTGATGCAGATCTTGTAAGCCCTGATTCCAGCAAAACAGCCCGGTCATCTTCCTTAATTGTTTCCTTCCCCAATTCATCAAGATTAGTATCTGAGTGACTGCAATCCAAGAAGATGATTTATTAACTACCAGAAAACGTTTGCAGATAACTCATTCTCATCCCTTCCATATATTAACACTTTAGAGAGCAAGAGATTGAGTTAAGGCCAAAGGAATATTGAGAACTTTAGATCCATTTAATTTGTTTGGTTAAATAAATGGCTACTAATCTGCAATAAATAAAAAAAAAAATTGGTCTTCAAGCTCAACATGCAATATTTCTAATATCATCTTTTGATTCTAGCATTAGCACTGTTGATTTTCATTACTCTATATACATTAAGACTCCTTCCCCACTTTGACCACATTTCCCCAACCACCCCCCCACCCCATAAAAAAAACAAAAAATATCACTGCATAGGTTTATAAATGGAATTGGTGGATGCATATGCTCTGACGTTTCTTCTTTCAACTGTTAAAAATTCCTTTAGAAAAACAAAGAAGCAAATATAACAGAAGTTAAGTCCAAAAAAACAGGCAAGTAGGCAACTGAACCTTTTTTTCCCTTTTCTGGGGGCAACAAGAGCTACTGGAATTCGGAGAATTCAAGAAGGTAGAAGAATATCAAAGACACATCTGGAATAAAAATAATAATAGTGGAATATTTTATGCAAAACTTTTGGGCAAGAATTTCTTTATTCGATTCTCCACAGGATACTATTCTTACACTATTGCTTCCCACAGAATGGTCATCAAACGCTTTCTGTAAGAAAATGGCTTTCTTCACTACATATAACCAATCACAAACGAAACAGCCAAATATAAAAGAGGAGCCTCCTTGATGCATATCCATCATAAACTTTACCATGTGATCGACCCAATCTTTTAAAGTCAATAGCAATAACATCCAGTAACACTAACAGTAAAGATGAAGTAACTTACACTTTAGGAGGAGATGAGGTTTTCTTATATTCTAAGTATTCTGCATATATCCATGTGACAAAAACTGGAATGACACCAAGCAAGAAAGAAACCTGAGGCATAATAAGCAAAGCTCCATCAGAAATTGGCAAAATCTTATCCAAAACATGAGTGAGACCAGAATCATGAACAAATTAGATATTTGATACTAGTTGAGGTCACTCCGCTGGAATAACATCAAAACTATGAAAATAAATATATTTTAAAAGAAAACAAAAAAAGGGAAGAAAAAAAAAATGTGAGCATGAAAAGAAGTCCATGACAGAGTATTTAAACAGAACCTAGCTGACCCAAATGGATTCTTTGATGAACACCATTGGGATTGGGAGAATAGAAAACTTAAAATGAACATATCTCGAGATAATACCCCAGGTCGATATGCTCAAGTTCAAGTTCGGATAAACAGCATTGAAGTTGTCTTTCCTAAATATATTACAAGGTAATACTGTCATTCCATGAAGTCCAAATTGCTTTCCACAAACATGTAGGGCTTATATAATATTACTCAATGTCATGAAAAGAAACACCCCACCGCATCCCTCCTTCAAGGTGTCACAGCCGAACATTCTTAGGATCCATGACAGATTTAGCAGCTCAACTTAAAACTTTTGTTTCTGCCACATTAAAAACCAATTATATTGCCTTGTTCATGCACATCGTCATTGTGTCATCGGCATGCCTATTGTTTACTTGTTAGCAATTAGAAGCAAACAACAACACACATACAACCAACCAGATCACTATGCCGACAGCATGGCAAGGCTAGAAAACTACGACACATCAACTGAACTCCTCGGCATTAACTACAACTACCCGAAATTTCAACAACAAAATTCAGATTTGGGTGATGACACACCTGCCCAGGCGTGATTGGTCCCGAAACCACCATTTTCGATCCCAATAACCGGCTCGAAACTGCAAAAAACGGAACAAACCGCTGAGAAAAACAAAGCGATTGCAACCCAAATTTCGAAATCTAAACAGCGAGCCCAACCACCACCACCTGTGGAATGGAAGCTACCGATTTGGAGGGGCGTGTCAGAGAATGATCATATATACGCGGTGAGAGAGA
The DNA here is from genome assembly GCA_003254925.1 of Chamaecrista fasciculata. Taxonomy (NCBI): domain Eukaryota; kingdom Viridiplantae; phylum Streptophyta; class Magnoliopsida; order Fabales; family Fabaceae; genus Chamaecrista; species Chamaecrista fasciculata. Next base: position 86,321 of record QANZ01030015.1, on the reverse strand, counting down.
AACCCTAGAAAGAGAAAGAGGGAAGATCGAGGAGAGAGAAATGGAGATCTGAAGGGGACAAAGAGTTTGCTTGAAGAAGAGAGAAAATGTCGGAGGGCACGTCTCTTTCTTTCACAGTATGCGTTTGCTGCTGTTGGCTGTTGTTGTTGTTGTTGTTGTTGTTGTTGACGATGGATGATGCGATTGCGAATTGCGAGGTGGTTGAGGTTGAAATTGAAGTTTGTTCGAGAGAGAAAGAAGAAGAAGCCTTGGAAATGAAGGCTTTGAATTTTGATTTTCTTCGTTTTTGTGAATCGTGATCTTCTGGTAATGTTGGTGGTAAATGCTAAATGCTAATGCTGATGATTCCTTTCTTTCGTATTATTTTGCATCGAACAAAACGGTGAGTCTTGAAGACGTGTATAAATAAATCTGTTTTTTGTAATAATTAGCGGTTAATTTAGTCATTGGGTGTTAATTTATGGGAACAAAATTAAACAATCATTGCCACCGATTATAATTTTTTCATTTTCCTAAATAATGCCACCGTTTATTTGGAATAGAAGAGTCAACACTCAAAGAGAGTTTTTTTTTTTAATCAAAAGAACAGTTATAAAAGAAAAGAGAGTACACTCATTCTTGATGAGTATTTCCTCACCCAAAATATTAACAACCAATTTAAATGGAATACCTATACAAAAATCAGTAGTTAGATCAAAATAATTAATAAAAAGATCTCTAATAAAAACCAACAAGAACATAGATATGAAAATGTGAGCTTTCAAGCATTTCTCAATCCATCTAAAGGCTACTCCCTGCTTGAACCATACAATAGTAAGCCAAACATTATATTTTGTTCCTACGCCATTCGAGAATTAGACATTCTGAGAATCTGTTAACAATCTAAGCAGGCCTCAACCCATTTCTTTTGCATTCCTCTCTTACCGTGCGAATGATCATTAACACAAAAAGCCAAATTATAGTCATTCACCACAACTTTGATTCTCTGTATTACATTCATCGGATCAGACTTCACACCCCTCCATACCACCTCATTCCTTGTTTGCCATATGAGATCCAAAGTGGGACTCAAGAGAGTTTTAAGTGGAATGTGTTTCAACTTTCAAGTGGAATTCCATTCAAAATTACTTCCGAGACATGATTTGATTTTATTTGCCAGCGATCTTAATTGAATAGAGAAAAAAAATTTCAAGAATTAGCACACAGCTTTAAACTCGTTGCATTCGGACTTCAAATGACAAAGATATAACTAATTTTACTTGTTTGATCTTAAAACGAGTTATATACTTTTTAGACTCGATTTGACCTCGTTTGTTGATGATTCTAAAATACTCGTTAAAAGAAACTCATAATTTAAAATTCGTCACATTTGAGCTTGAAATAATAGAAATATGACCACATTAAATTTTTTTAAAAATCAATTTAAAACATCATTGAAATATATAGAACAATTAATCTAAAACAAATTAAAGTTTTTAAAGACAAGAGAACAATTTAAACCTTAACATAAGGGACCATTTGAAACTTTGGCCCATACTATATTTGGAATTAGAAGAGTTTTAATTGGAATAGTGCTTTCTGGAATTAGAAAACATTCCAGTTATTTTTTATTTCTTACATTTTGGTTCTATTATAGAGAAAAAGGTCCTTGATGCAAAAATTCAAAGTTTTAGGAGTTAAAAATCAATTTTGTTTTTTTAACGAAAAAATGGATGGAAAACGTTTGACTGACCAACTGTGCCTAATTTTGGAAAACTTAGGGATCAATATGGAACAAAAAATAACTAATGGACCAATTTGAAACATTAAGCATAACTGAGGTTCAATCATGTTTTATTTATCCAGTCATGTGTCACGTATTCAATTCAAAAAACACATTTGACACAAAGGTAAAAAAATTGACGCATCAACATTTTCTGTCCATATAATTAACGGAGTCAAACTTTAGGGTATAATGAAAACTAACGTTTCACATTTGTGGCATAACTGAAACTGACCTCAAACGTTAGAGGCACCAATTGGTGTTTTGCCTTTAATAAAATATAAATATAGAAAAAAAATATATACTACTAATTTACTAAAGTGTTCACTGTTCAGTCATTTGCAGCTAGCTCAAATATTACCCAAGCGATTTTATATTGGCCAAAACTTCATTTTGATCTTTTAATGTTATTCTAAATTTTGTTTTGGTCTTTAATATTTGTTTATTTTATTTTGATCCTTAATTTGAGACATTATCCTTGTCCTGGCATGTGCATTCAGTTTCCGTGTGAGACAGCTAGGTTTTAGCTTGTAGAGTAATAAATAGTACAGTAATGTACCTCAGGTGCTTGCTTGGGTTACAGCTTTGTACAGTAATGTATATATGTAGCGTAGTTTCTATGTTACCTTTTCTAGTGTGTGAATGCATTCAGAATTCTACTCTTATCATTCATTCATTACCTTTGGTCTCTACCACACTTTTTTGTCCTTACTTTGTACTTGCCTTGCCCAATCTTATCTCTTTTATTTTGGTGTTAGGCAAAAGAATATTTCGATCATCAGTCTCATAAGTTCAATCATCATTAAATTGGTGATCCAATCAGATGAAATTTTTAATTAAGATTTTAAAAATTGAATCGTTTGATAAATTTTAAGAAAATATACATTTTAACCTTGAATAATTAAAAAAGTTATTAGAACTGTATAAGTGTCCTTATATATATATATATTCACTTTTCAAATAGGTAGTTAATAATTGACAATATATTTACGACAAAAATAATACAAGTTAGTTGAACCAAACCACAAGAAAGATTACTAAAACTAAAGTTGTATTGTTTATTAGCATATTGTAAATTTGACTGAGAAACAATTGTACGTACGAGTGCTTTTTCTAATATAATTGTAGAGATGTGTAACTAATTGTTTCTATATGTTTTTTTTGTTGAATGTTTATATTGGTCTTATATTTTTGCTTCAAAGTTTTTTTTATCTGTTATTTTTTGACTAAAATTTCATTTCGGCATCTCACATATTACCTTTTTATCAATTTGGTGTTTTTTTAAATTTTCTTTCTCAGTTTGGTCCCTCACAAATTTAGATAGGTCCCTCTATTCAATTTTTAATAGAGTTGGTAATAGTACATTATTAAATGATGATGTACGTGTAGTTAAATGATGATGACTTTGTCTCATTATTTAAAAGTACCACATCACCAACTTCGGGACTAATTTTGATAACAAAAACATTGTGAAGGATCAAATTGAGAAAGAGAATTTAAGGAGAATCAAATTGAGAAAAAAAAAATACGTGAGGGACCAAAATAAGGATTTAGTCATTATTTTTTAGAATGTTCAAATTGATCTTATATGTTTTTATAGTGGTCTAATCTGGTCCAAATTACTGAATATGATCATATATCTCTCATTTTTAAATTTGAATGCAACGAGCTCATAGCTATAACTGTAAGTTGCTTTTGACAAGTATTTCTCTATTTAGTTTGGGTTGTCAACAATTAAAATAAAATCGAGTCCAAAAAATAAGTCACCTATTTCGCAGTCAAACAAATAAAATCGGTCATATATTCTCATTTTAAGTTCAAATGAGACAAACGTATGGCTATTTATTTTATATAGTACACGAGAACAACACAAAAATTAAAAAATTAGTTGTTTCTTTTGAAGGGGTAGCCAATTAGAGTGCAATTATTTTATGATCGTGTTCAAATATATTTTATTAATGGAACCAACATATAAAAAATATATATATTTTACACAAGTTGAAACTTATTTGAGAAACACCTTAACGAACACATACACACACACACAAGTTCTATACCATTTTATTGGTGGATTTTTTTTTATATAATATCTAATTTTTATATAGTACACGAGAACAACAGAAAAAAAAAATTAGTTGTTTCTTATGAAGGGGTAGCAATTAGAGTGCAATTATTTGATGATTGTGTTTAAAATATATTTTATTAATGAAACCAATAGGCTGGTTGATTTCTCTTATAAGCAAAGTACATATTAAGGAACAATGAAATCATTGTTCTTTAATTTCAACTTTTTATCTTAGAGCCTTTGTACTTACTCCTTAAAGTAGTCAAATTATTTTATTAGTGTCCCTTTGTGCTAATACTCTGTCAACAAATGCTTCCTGGAGGTGCTAATAGTCAAGTTATTTTTGTAAGGATTTTTTTTTTGTAAGGAATTAGTACTGGAACAAAATAAATAAATTTACTATTTATAACAGTGTTCACTTTTGTGAAAGGAAAATAACGATAAATAATCAAATAAGGGAGACTAGTTTTAAAGTTTAACTCACTAGTGGAAAATTAAGAACTATATAATAAAGAACCTCCTTGCACTTCCTATGAATATTTGACACTCGTACGACACTAATACAATAATTATTTATAAATTTAAAATATAATTTTTTTATAATTTTTTCATGACAAACAATAAAAAATAATGACATATATGATATATATCATAAATATATCTTATAATTTTTAAAGTTTTCATCAAGATTAATGGATACTCATTTGTTTTTATATATAAATATATACCTGTCGTATGATATAATTTTAAAAATTTCATGTGTCAATATATCTGTATCCGTGACATGTTCCGTATCCGTATGAGTGTTCTTAATTAAATTATTGGTGTTTGGTGCATCAAGTAAAAAAAAAAAGAAAAAGAAAAGTTAATTAGCAGCTATATATACTTGTAGTTTTACAAGTATGTTATATTAACTTAAATCTTGAAACTATGAAAAATAAGAATTTTATTTATAATAATAGAAAATGGTTGGTTAACGGCAATAAGGAATGTTGAATTTTATTTTCATAATCATTAGATGTTTGTGATTCTTTCCGTTGATTAGGCTTTCTCTGCTCAAGTTGTCTTAATTATATCCGTATGAAAATGGTTAAGCTTCATTTTTAGTTCACAACTAAAAATGAAGCTTAATTATATCTGTCAATCAATGCTTGAACATTAATGGTGCTGGCGTGCTGGTTGTTCAATTTTAATTTGCATATTCCAAATTCAAATCTTGAGATCATTTTCTGATAAAAGAATGCTATTAATTCCAGGAGAACTTGATGCAATCTTTATGACATTTATGCTACTTTATTGCTTGTAGCAAGGTTATTAAAATCGAGATTTTAGATGGTAAGATCATATAAGATCAAGATCTTAATATACCCAACAGATTGTTTATAGGATCGTAAATGCATAAGATCATGAATATTTGACTTCAGTGTCAAGACTGGGTAGTTTTTCTGGTGGTTTATGTCATATTCTTCTATATCTCAGAGGTTTTGCTTAAGAGGTGGAGTCAATAGGCACAATATCAATTTGTCATGCCTGATGTTGTCAACACAATGTATAGGAGGTAAACTTCATTCACTCTTGATTACCAGCCAATTGATTTCAATGTAGTCCTTTAATTTGTTTGGGACTAATGTTTAATAAATCGATCACATGTGACATGAGTCATGACTATATATCATTATGTTCTTATGTGTTCATGGCAGTAAATAATCACTCCAGCGACCAATGGTTATATAAAAGACGAACTAGAGGAGGATCATGTGTTAAGCTAGTATATATATGTATTCTGAAGCAAAAGGTCCTTGGTTGTATTCTTAATTTTCCCTTAGATTATTTCTATAAAATGTTCATGTTACGTGTTTTAACTTTCCATCTGAAAAGAAGAGGGCACAATTGGTGGCTCAATCTCAGATCATGCATGGAGGAAGCACTTAATATATATGAAAATGTAAGAGTGGCCACCACAATTTACTATTATGAGCCTATACTTGGATACAAGATTTTAAGCCTTTCTATCAAGTACAGAATAGTATGTGGAATTTTATACTTCAACCTTAGTACAACTCATTCTTTGCTCTAACCTCCCAAAGTCATGGCCTTGAAACATTTTTATATCTCCAAGCTTGTTAATTAAAGTTCTTTCAAAATTTTCTGGGTTCTCTTTTCTGCAGCTTTGTGTATGAAAACTTGTCAGGTTCCTAGTGAAAATAATGGTGAGAACCCTCTAATATTTCATTTCTGCGCAAATCGGTCCTTATCTTTAGAGTATAGGGACCACAATTCAGAAGAGATTAAAACTACAGTTTTTTCCTTCTCCATTTTGCTAATCTGTTTATGCGTCTTTTTTTTTTCCTTTATTATTTTTATNTTCAAACTATGTAAATTTTGATCACTTGAGTATGTAGGTCTTAAACTCCTCTTTTTCGTCTCTGTCTTTTATTTTATAATCCAATAATTCAAATTTGATTTAGTTTCTTTTTTGTGGTGATTTTCTTAGAACTGAGTTATATCCGAGTTATATTTCTTTGTGTGGTGTTTTTTCTCCATTCGTGGCGTCTTTTTATATAAATCTGGTTTTTGCCCTGTTCGGTGGTAACTTTTAGATTTTTTGATTATGTTTTCAAGCTCTACTATCAAGTTTGGGTGGAAGCTAATGGCATCTACATTTGAGAAGGTGATTTCTTTCCTGATCAACCATGATTATGATATAGTAAATATCTTGTTGACAACACAGTTTGTGATTATTTTCATCCTAAGGTTTTATTCCTTATAGGGTCAGTTTGTCTTCTGAATTTCTTTCGTATATGACTTATTTATATGCCCAATTCGCTTCTCAGTTCAATAATGTTTACTTGTTATGCTTCTTTTGTTGTCATAGTTTCGAAATCTCTGAACATTTATAAGTTTCGTTTGACTTTCATCTAATATATTTTACTGGTTGCTTATATATAAAAAAAACTTTATAAATTTTTGTTTTTTGTTTTCTTTATCTTTGTCTTTATTTTTGGTGTGATCTTATTTTTATTTTATTTCTTTTTGGATGATTATTTTTAAAGTTTAAAGCTATCTAATTTTTGTATAGTTATTTAAGGGTAACGTACTTTTAAATAAGTGTTGTGGGATGCTAACATATTCCATAAATCAAATGACTCCCAAACTCGTATTTGGTTCGAGATCAATTTTCAATTTTTTGCCTTATCTACTAATTTTAAAATTATTTTCATAAAGTAATTTTGTAATTTTTTTTTTCTTGCAAATTTCTTAACGACTACTTTTTTTTTTTCTCAAAGAGTTATGAATGACATATTGTCATATACTGATATTCCATATCAGGTGTGACAACGATTATTCCTATTGTATAATTTTTTCCATTATTGTATATCCAAACATGGAATTAGTGAAATTAAAGATTACCTTCAAATCTATTGTTAATTTTTTCCATTATTGTATATCCAAACATGGAATTAGTGAATTTGAAAACCATGTGAAATTATAGTGGATTTACTTTTAATAATTTAATGGCTTAAGTGCATTTTTGGTCCCCAAACTTTCGCAAAGGTCTCAATTAGGTCCCCCTAACTTTTTTTGTTACAATTTTGGTTCCCTAACTTTTGAAAACGTCTCAATTTGGTCCCCTAACATTTTTGTTGCAATTTTGGTCCCCTAACTTTTGAAAACGTCTCACCGTTGGTCCCAAGTGCACTTTTTCCATCAATTGTCTGACGTTAGTGCTGATTTGGCAGGCTGAGTTGGCTGATGATATGACAAATATGAGTGAAGTAGATTAAAAAAGGACCATTATGAGGAGACATTTTCATGACTTGGAACTGCACTTGGGATCAACGGTGAAACATTTTTAAAAGTTATGGGACCAAAATTGCAACAAAAAAAGTTAAGGGACCTAATTGAGACCTTTGTGAAAGTTAGGGGACCAAAATTGCAACAAAAAAAGTTAGGGGACCAAATTGAGATCTTTGCAAAAGTTAAGGGACCAAAAGTGCACTTAAGCCTAATTTAATTGTTAATGTTGTGATTTTTATATATTTTATTTGTACTATATAAATTTTAGGGTAAATTGCAATTTGGTACCCTGTGGTTAGGGGCGGTTCCCCTTTGGTACCCTGAAAGAAAAATTTTTGCATTGTGGTACCCCGTGGTTTGCTCCGTTAGCGATTTGGTACCCTGAGGTTTTTTTCTGTTAGGATTTAACGGCAAATGTTCGTTAAAATGTCAAAAATCTCCCAAAAAGTCTTCTCTTATGCGTTTAAGTCCTTTCCCTTTACTAAAAGGGATCAAAACATAAAGAATTAATTATAAAAGGGTCTTTAGAATTCTAATATTATAGATTTTTCTCCTTTTCATAAGATTTCTTTTGAATAGGTCCTGATTTAATTACACTTTAATCCCAAAAGTTTATGATCTTTATCAAAATAGTCCTTAGAACCTCAAAAGACAAATGAACATCTATGATTTATCAAAAAATCCCTATATTCAACTACAATTTTCATTCAAGTACACTACAAACAAATTAGTCTCAAATCCTCAAAATAAAATTGTAAAGTGTCCCAAAACTCTTTCAAACACTACAATTTAGTCCTTAAAAATATTAAAAACCCTAAACTCTAAAACTCTAAACCCCTAAACCCTAAACTCTAAAAAAATTACACATCACCAATCACCATAAATTAAAAAAAAATTACACAGCAATTTTTTACACATCATTATAATTTTTCTCTCCCCCTAAACCTTCATCCAAAAATTAAAAATAAATCCTAAAAATTATGAAAAAAAAAAACGCACTGTTCATAAAAAATGTTCATCATCTCGATTCCTCCTCCTACTCCTCTTTCGGTCTCATCATTCCTTCAATCTCATCATTTCTTCAATCTCATTATTCCATTATTCCATTATTAATACCTAGCTAAGTCAATTTTTTCATTCCTTCTGTTAAAAATAATGAAAAATTGATTTTTACTGAATCTTTTTTCCAAATTTTCCTCTCCTCCTTCAACCACAAATTTCCCAAATTCCCAACCCTAACCCATTCACAAATTTTTACTGAATCGAAAATCATTCCTAAATATATCAGATCTGGTTTCGTGGTTTCCGATTGAGCAGAGATCGTCAATGATGGTGATTTTCCGCCGTGGGTGTGCGTCATCTTGCTCGGGTTCGAATTTTCTGCATTTTGTTTGTTCCGTGTTCGACGGACGGTGGCAGTGAACACACAGTAGTTCAGCGATTCCCGGCGTTCCTAAACAAGTGTGTACGAAGTTCTGCGTTGATGGTCGACGGTGGTGCGTTTGGAGGTGCTGCATTTTCGGGAACGGTGGTGGTTCACGGAGTTCTGTCAACGATGGTGGTTCATTATTTTAACAGAAGAAAGGGATGAAAATTGACTAGCTAGGTACTAATAATTGAATAATGAGATTGCAGGAATGATGAAATTGAAGGAATGATGAGACTCAAAGAGGCGTAGGAGGAAGAATGAAGATGATGAACATTTTTTAGGAGGAAGATGAAGATGATGAACAATGCGTTTTCTTTTATTTATAATTTTTAGGACTTATTTGTAATTTTTGGATGAAGGTTTAGGGGGAGAGAAAAATTATAATGATGTGTAAAAAATTGTTATGTGTAATTTTTTTTAATTTATGGTGATGTGTAATTTTTTTTTAATTTATGGTGATGTTTAATTTATGCCAAATTTTGGAAAATTGAGGAAGAAATTGAATTCCTTAGTTTTGAAGAAATTGGTTGTTGATGATGTTGATTTTGTTGTTGAGAGGGTTTTCGATTTGTGGGGCTTGATTTTGGAAAAATTTGGGGGTTTTGATTTGTTTGTAGTGTACTTGAATAGAAATTGTAGTTGAATATAGGGATTTTTTGATAAATCATAGATGTTCATTTGTCTTTTGAGGTTCTAAGGACTATTTTCATAAAGATCATAAACTTTTGGGATTAAAGTGTAATTAAATCAGGACCTATTCAAAAGAAATCTTATGAAAAGAAGAAAAATCAATAATATTAGAATTCTAAAGACCCTTTTATAATTAATTCTTTATGTTTTGATCCCTTTTAGTAAAGAGAAAGGACTTAAACGTATAAGAGAAGACTTTTTGGGAGATTTTTGACATTTTAACGTACATTTGCCGTTAAATCCTAACAGAAAAAAACCTCAGGGGACCAAATCGCTAACGGAGCAAACCACGGGGTACCACAATGCAAAAATTTTTCTTTCAGGGTACCAAAGGGGAACCGCCCCTAACCACAGGGTACCAAATTGCAATTTACCCTAAATTTTATAGTTATTGTTATTTAAATTTTTAGTTATATTTTATTGAGTATAAATTATTTTTATTTATATTCCCACAGATACGGTTTTCAAAACATACTTGTACCGTATAGTATATACCCTATACCCCCATTTCCCTCCGTCTACTTTCTGTCAATGGCGTCTTCGGCTCTTTCTCGGCTAACCAATCTCCGGCGACACTTGGCTTTGTCTGACACCAACCACAAGGTATATCAATCACACAATGGATTAATTCCTCGACACTCTTTTGGCTTTCTCGCATGATCTTCCATCTTTTGATGATCAAGTACTTGTAATTTGATAATTCATTCTTGTCTCCTTGTTCTGAAACATTGATTTTTTAACTGGGGAAGAACTTGGGTTTGATTTAATTGTTTCGTAGGCTGCTGGAGGCAGTGGTATTATTGGAGGGTCAATCAAGATAGCTCCTGAGGTTTCTGAAGCTCTATCACTTGGGCTTCCAGTTGTTGCTCTTGAATCCACTATAATTTCACATGGTTCTCAAATTCTCAATTGCTTTATTGTTTCTGATTTTTAATTTCTCTCTGTTTAGGGTTGTACTTTCTATTGTGCATGTTTTTGGTCTCTGGAAATTTGTGTTGCCATTCTCATTGAGCTTTTGTAACTAAATATGAGTAAACTAACAATTTGGTCCCTGAAAGATTACCGAGCTGAAAACTCAATCCTTGAAAGATTGAAATGTACAGTTTAGTCCTTGAAAGATCAAAATAGTATACTTTTTAGTCCTTGAAAGATTAAAACAGTATACTATTTAGTCCATAAAAAGGACTAATTAGTATACCATTTTGATCTTTCAGGGACTAAACTGTACATTTCAATCTTTCAAGGACTAAGTTGTTAGCTCAGTAATCTTTCAGGAACCAAATTGTTGGTTTACTCAACTAAATATGTTGTCTAGACACTCGGTTCTTAGTTTCTGGACATTGTTTTGCTTAATTTTGTTTTAGCTCTTCTGGATTGCGCCGTTGAACCTCGTAGATAATTCATTATACCATTTTGATCTTTCAGGGACTAAAATGTACCATTTTGATCAAGGACTGAGTTGTCAGCTCAGTAATCTTTCAGGGATCAAATTGTTAGTTTACTCAACTAAATATGTTGTCTAGACACTCGGTTTTTAGTTTCTGGATTGCACCGTTGAACCTCGTAGAGTCTCCAAAAGCTTTACTGTTAAAAACTAATTCAACTTTCTTCGCTGCTTTTTGTATCCTTATTCTGTATTCATCTATATATTTTAATGAATTTGTCGTTATGGGGTAATGTGCAGTGCATGGACCATGTAAAATGATAAGAATGGTATATTGAAAATATTTTTGTTTGTAGGGATGCCGTATCCTAAAAATTTGCAAACTGCTAAAGAGGTGGAGGCTGTTGTGAGGGAGAACGGCGCAGTTCCTGCAACTATTGCTATCTTAGATGGCAAGCCCTGCATAGGTGTTTATTGATCATCTTTCTCTACTTAACTTAAATTACTAAGATATATTTTACTGTTGACTTGTGAAAACAAGTATATCTGAGAGAAAAAGCATGATGGAGTCCTTGCTAACTACTCTGATTGCTGTAGTTGTGCACTGTGGCAAAAGTTAGTAGAAGCTTTCATATGATATGATTAGTTCATTCTTTATAATTTTCTAGTCGTTACTGCTTAAGGGGGGAATTCCCTGTTCATGCCTTTATCTAAAGGGGGCTGATGATGGTATTTTTGTTTATAAACTTTTCACTTCATCCAATAAATTGAATTGATGTTGGATTGATCATGGATGCATGGGATAATCCTTCGTAGTTGATTTAGTGAATTGTAGTGTCCTATACAAAATCTCATTTTGCTTTGATAATCATGGCATTCCTCAAAATACTTTGACTTTAGTGGTACTCTTATGATGATGGAGAAAACTAGACACAAGGAGATTAGCTAATGGAAGAGATGGAAAAAGGAAATAGATTGAAATAGCTGTACTCAGCCTTTCAAGCGTATAAAAGAAAAACCAAAGAACCTATGAGAACATGCAAAATAAGCAAATTTTGAATATCACAAGCTAAGGAATAAGTTGAATCAGTGACATTTTGCTTAATTGTCTTCTTTGGATAGGTTTAAGTATTGAAGAACTTGAAAGGCTAGCTACTCTGGGAACCAGAGCTCAGAAGACAGCTCGAAGAGACATTGCACATGTTGTGAGTGTTTTTGGTATTATTACATTTCATAATCATGTTAGCTTTCTAGTGTTTTTCTTTTCATTTGTTCTGTTTTACTTTTGAGAAAGATAATGTATTGATGGGGACTAGATTCTAGGTTCTTTATATGATTAGGAGTCTCTGTCGTTAATTTTTAGATTTGCGTTTAATTCTTTTGTGGTTGAATTGTTTTTATCTGTATATTAAATATAATATGTGAATATGTGTGCATGTAGTAGCCTTGCTAAAAGAATAGTAGAAAATCTGCCATAATCAAAAGTGATAGATCTAAGCAGCAGATATCGATAGCTTGCAATGATTGTAATGATCACATGAAAAGGGAAAAATAAAACTTATAAATCATATTAAGATTTCTCCTTTACCTTTCATTTATCAATTTTCAAACAATAAACGCAAAAGGATGATTTATTCATTCAGAATATAACTTTGGTACAAAGCACTTGATTACTGTATCATTAAATAAATCTACAGACCGTAAAAACGAGTTGAACATTTTAGCATAGAGGACCTTAACTATTACTTGTTTGAGATAAAAACAATTCAACCACATGGCTTCTCTAGTGCAAAAAACAATAGAGGACCTTAACTATTAAGATCAATAGTACATTTTCTAATAAGTACCTTACATGGCTTCTCTAGTGCAAAATTATATGTTAATAATGGATGCTTGGATATAATGATAAATTATAAAAATAATCAATTCACGTACTGCTTCTTACTATAGGCTGGCTCTTGGAATAGCTTATTGCATGCATGTTGGCCTTTAGTTCTTTGCTCTTTGTTGTCTTGAGTTCCCCAGTGTTCTACAATTTGAATTTCAGTCACTATAATCTTAAGACTTTTTATTAGCTCAGCTGCTGAATTAAGCTTGAAATATCCATCATGGACCTGCAAGGTCAAATTATCATGCGCAAGACAATATGCAATGTTGTTTATGTTGTGTTTCAATTAGCGAAGTTTCAGTAACTAGGGCAATAATGCCATAAGACCTTAATCCGTCTCCTCACCCATATTTTTGGAATAGCTTGATGGTTATTTACTTATTCAATTTGTAAAATAAAATTGCATACTAACTTGTTGCAGTTTATAGGTGGCTAGTGGTGGGAATGGTGCTACCACTGTCTCTGCAACCATGTTTTTGGCTTCTATGGTGATTATCTCCTCAACTATGTCTATACTTTCTTACTGTGCTCCGTTTAATGCTTAGTTATAGTATCATGTCATTTTGTCTTCATTGTCGGTAACTTTCAAATATTTTTTCAGGTTGATATTCCTGTCTTTGTGACTGGGGGAATTGGAGGAGTGCATAGGCATGGAGAAAATAGTATGTTAACCTATTTTATCTTTATGATGAATACAACTATGCCTAGAATTTGTTTCCGTATTGAATTTGCATTTTTCTTTGGACAGCTATGGACATTTCTTCTGATCTCACTGAGCTCGGAAGAACTCCAGTAGCAGTTATATCTGCTGGAGTAAAATCGATATTAGATATCCCCAGGACCCTCGAATATCTGGTACTCTTATTCTGAACATTATCCTTAACATAAGTGAGGCATCTCATCTATTTGTAGCTTATTTAATTCTTTTGACTTCGGTGTAGGAAACACAAGGAGTTTGTGTAGCAGCTTACAAGACCAATGAGTTTCCTGCATTTTTCACAGAATCTAGTGGTTGCAAGGTATCGTAAATTAGTTATTTTTTAGGCTTCCATGTTGGAATGACAGCAATAGATTTCTGATTGTATTTGTGCTTTTTCCCATCAGGTCTTTCATTTAATTGCATTGAGAGGATATTTTGGAAATTTTAATCATATTTTTCACCTCATTGTCACCAAAATGGAATGATGCTACTTTTCTGTCTCCCTCCCTGTTGGACTAAGAAACATGCTTTGTTGATGCTAAATTTTACAACCAATAAAAGAGCTCTGAACATTCTAGATAATCAAGATTATATCATTTTGGATTTTTCTTGAAAGTTGGGCGTAGGTAGGACTGCCAACTGTATACAACTGTATAATGTATCAAGATACAAGCTTTAATGAAATTCATGTTAATTGTTCATGGCATAACTTCCAGGTGCCTTGTCGGGTAGATACTCCTGAAGATTGTGCTCGGCTGATAGGCAAGAAAAGCTATCATCTTTAGTCTTCTCAGTTGTCAATTTATGACATTGTTTTCATATACTTTTCCTTACAATTTCTATTTTCTTAGCAGAAGCAAACATCAATCTCAGGCTTGGAACAGGGATTTTGATAGCAGTTCCTATTCCTAAGGAACACTCGACTTCAGGAAATATCATTGAGTCTGCCATACAAAGAGCCCTTAATGAAGCTAGGTAAAGTGTTTGTTCTGCCTTCTTGTGTGTATAGTGATGTAATATTAGGTTGTAAATTAATTGATTGTCTAAATGGTTTGCTAATCCTTCTATCATCAATTTACTACCTTTTTGTTTTGAGTATAATGCTCTCCACTTTCAGAGCAAAACACATAACCGGAAATGCCGAGACTCCTTTCTTGCTTGCCAGAGTAAATGAACTGACAGGAGGCGCATCACTTGCTTCAAGTATCCTTTTTTTTCTTTTTTTCTTGATAACTAAACGTTTCAAGAAATGTGTTATTTTAAAGTCATTATCTATATTCTCTTAAATAGGAAAATAGTTAAGTTCTATTTATAAGGGAATGAATAGATGTCTTGGTCCATACTTTAACGTTTCAATAGGCCCCCCAAAAGTATATATCCATATATGTAATATAAATATTTTATTTTATTTTTTTGTTTTTTAAGGTTAAGATGACAAATATTTAATAGGATGGGTGATGGATGAAGTTGATGTCATTGTTAAGTGTTAGTCGTTCTAAAATGTGGCTTAAGACAAGCAAATGCAACTGTCAATTTTGTGATTACTAAACCACGCAATGGTACTTTTTAGGGCTAAATAAGCACTTGATAACTGCATTAACATCATATTTTGCTGTCACGCATCTCTATTCAGCTATATGTTAAGGGACATAACATGAGGAATGAGGGCAATCTTTAAGGTGAAATACTATTTGGAGAACTAAAATCAATCATTAATCATTTGAGTAAACCTTTGAAGGATCAAATTAGGACAAGTTATATTTTACAAAGACTAAAATTCCATTACTCTTTATATTATGATTCCAAATGTTACCTCAAAATTAAGCATTTGTGTTGATGATGTGATAAACCTTGACTGAATTTTTAGACATTGCACTTGTGAAGAATAATGCTCTTGTAGGAGCTAAAGTTGCTGTAGCCCTTGCTGAGCTGAGAAAACACTGCCAGAGATGATATATTCATCCTAGTATCTATCTCAATAAAATTCTATGTAAATGAATGTTATGTTGTATGTGGATCAAATGAAGGAGTGTCTAAAAATTCATCCTTTGATTAATGTTGCAACCAATTACAATTGTCAAATGGTTTTGAGTTTCAGAAGCTTAAGCTTGAAATTGTTTGATAATCTTTGTTGAGTCTATGTTTCTTATTACATTTTAGTGGGTTCTTTAGCATGGGATATCTAATGCACCCTAATCCCATTATGTTAATAATTGCCCCAGGTTTGTACCTCCCAGATATAATGTTGTGTAAGATAGCATGAACATAGTACTAGACTTATGTAGGATTTGATATATTTGTTTCTGTTATAAAGTTTCTTAATAAATAGATAGTACTTGTCAACAAAATTGTTTAAGTAGCGATATAAACTAACAGATAAGATGTAGAAGAAATTGACAGCTAAGATTGAGCCACATTAGCATTTTTTGTTAAATCTTGACGAAAAATAATCACAGGGTACTAAAGTGCTAACAGTGTCTCAGTAAACCAAAGTGTCAAATTTTGTTTTTCAAGGTATCAAAGTGGATTCGATCCTAACCACAGGGTATCAAAGTGCATTTTACTCCTTTTTTTTACCATTACAAGAAAAATAGAAACAGAGAAAAAGAGATCATCATCTAACTTTTAAAGAGTGGTATGTCAGAGAAATAAATTTTTGTCTAATTAGTTTCTCTATAAAAAGAACTAGGGGCTTGGCGTGTCCTAACGGGCACGCCAATATGCATGTAACGTTTGAATTGATTTAAAGTTGAAGATTATATTAAATTTTTATATTGATAAAAGAGTAAGTTTGGGACCAATTTGAGAAATTATACAAATATGTAAGACTTATCTAAAATAAATAAAATATTTAGGACCAATTTGAAATTACCTCATATGGGAGAGTGAGTGGTGACATTTTTTAATTTTTAATTGTTTTTTGTATTTTTTTAATTCATTTATTTTTTTAAAGAAGTGGGAGGAGTGAGTGGGGAGAGAGAGTGGTGATTTTTTTTTCTTTTTTAATTTTTTAATT
>QANZ01030015.1:44321-65067 GCA_003254925.1 Chamaecrista fasciculata | reverse complement strand
TTTCAAAGAATGTTTAAATCTTCTTCAGTATTTACTAATTTATATTTATATTTGTAATAAACTAATTAGTCCCTACAATACTTTACTGAAATTTTTAATTTATTCCCTACAATTTTTTTTTTAAAAAAAAAACAATTGGTCTATTTTATAAATCTTTAAACTTTAGTCATTATTGTATTTAATTATGTGATAATACTATTCTTTTTGAATCTCTTGCAAAAAAATTACAAAACTGATTCATTATTATTATCATCAATACTTGGTCAATATAAAAGTATAAAAAATTATATTAAATGGTTTTTACATCATTGATAATTTTATTTAAACTTGAATGAATATGTATACTAAAAATTTAAGTATTAAAGATTAAAACTTAAATATTTACAAAGTATAAAAACTTATTTTAAAAAAAAAATAAATTGTAAGAACTCAATTAAAAATTTAGATAAAGACTAAAGGATTAACTTTGATCAAATATTCAAATTGGTCTTCATACTATGGGGTATATTTCATTTTGGCCATAAAATTATTTTTCATTTCATTTTGGTCCTCAAAATTTTTTATTTGTCCACAATTGATCCAAAATATGATTCCGTCTAGTTTGTGGTGTTATCTGTGAGCCAAACACTTGATCTTGATGACTTCTCTACTATAATACGTGTCTTAAAAAGTAAGTTGACAAAGTGAGAAAGCTAAAGCTAAGCTTCACCTTCTTAATTAAAAAGAAAAATCAATCATAAATTTATCTTCAATTTGTGATTAAAAAATAAGATTTTTCTTTCTTTTTATACCAACTCACTTATATATTAAAACCTATATGAGAGAAGAATCATTAATTTTAATTATCTAAGTCAGAGATAGTGATAGAATCATATTTTTGGACTATAGATGAAACATATAAGAAAATTTAAAGATTAAAGTAAAATAAAAAATAATTTATAACCAAAATAAAATTTATCCTATAATATAATCAATAGTGACTAATTTGAATATTTGACTTTCTAAAGCAGTCACTTTACGGGATGTGTGATCACGCTCTATTAGTGGCGCGTTTGAGATCTGCTGATGTGGACAGTCAATATTCAAAATTTTCTACAGAGAATGTAGTAAAACATACAAATAGACTCACACGTGTCACTAGCAGCACCGTCATTTGACCGTAGTCGACACGTGATGAGTCACGTGCCTAGACGGTCTTTGGCTTTGTCTTGCTGATGTCAGATGATGTCATCAGTTACTCTCTCTTTGTGTCTCCACGTCACAACTTCACAATGTACACCACCATTGTTTTTCTTTGGTCACTCAATCCCGATATTTAGTTTTAGCTCTCGAAATTCTTTAAGTGTACGAATCAGATTAAAAAAATTAGCTTCATTCAAAATAAAAGAAAGTTTTAACAAATCAATATGTTTCCTTGGTCAATTTCTTCCAATTGTTCAAATTTGATTGGTTATGTTTGCCTTTTTATGGAGAAAAAGGGTTGGTCTTGTATGACTTGGAATTTCTTATTAAAGCAAGGAATGGATCTATATATATTTCATATATTTCATATATATATATGTGTGTGTATGTGTCTAATTAAGTTTATTATTTGGTTCCAAAAAGAATTAAGTTTATTTAGAATATATGGGTGCAATTAATTCAAAATAGTCTTTGAGTAATATTTCTTCCTACATGGTTCATGTAGATCTTAATGCATGTTCTAACCAAATCAAACAATGGTGGTTTTTTATTATTTAAGTCAAATTGCACAAACACCTCCTGAGTTTTAGGTTAGGTGCATATAACACTCTTGAGTTTTAAAATTGTGCAAAAAATACTCCTGAGTTTTTAATTTTGAGTAATTAACACTTTTTTGTTAACTTGCCATCCAAATTCACTGTTAAATGTCACCTCGACACATTTTGAAATGACCAAAGTTCTATTTTGGTCCGTCAAATTTGCTCAAAGTTTCATTTTAGTCCTTCAAGTTTCCTAAAAGCTATACCGTTAGTCCCTGACCAGTTTTTATCTGCCTTTTCTGTTAAAAAAAGAGAAAAATTTTATTTTCATCTTCAAAAGTTTTAATTTTTTACATTAATGTTCTTTTCCTTTTATGATAGGATCAAAATGTAAGAAAAATAAATAAAAGAGGGTTTTATTGGGTTTCACACCAAAATAAAAAATTAAAACAAGAGAAGAACTCATCGACGCTGCCTCCTCTTCTCCTTCTTCTTCTTCTCTTTCTTCTTCTTCCCAAGCTTCACGGTCATAGCGGCCGTCGGCGACAATGCCAACAAGATCATCAAACATCATCGCCTCCTTCCACCGTTGATCGTCGATAGTTCTTCTCTTGTTTTAATTTATTTTATTTTGGTGTGAAATCCACTAAAACCCTCTTTTATTTATTTTTCTTACATTTTAATCCTATCATAAAAGGAAAAGAACTTTAATGTAAAAAATTAAAAATTTTGGGGGATGAAAATCACATTTTTTCTCTTTTTTTAACGGACAAAGCGGATGGAAACTGGTCAGGTACTATCGGTATAACTTTTTGGAAACTTCAGGGACTAAAACAAAACTTTGAGTAAATTTGAGAGACCAAAATAGAACTTTGATCTTTTCAAAATGTGTAGAGGTGACATTTAACAGTAAATTTGGATGACAAGTTAACAGAAGGGTGTTAATTACTTAAAATTAAAAACTCAGGAGTACTCTTTGCACAATTTTAAAACTCAAGAGTGTTATGGGCACCTAATCTAAAACTGAGAGGGTGTTTGTAAAATTTGGCCATGTATGTGAAATAGAATGTTCATTACTTCATTGCGCATCAATAACAATGATTATTATTTACTATTTTTATTTAAGAGTTAATTAATGACTCGTTATAAAATACTGTTTATAATATATGATATATAAAAATAAGATTCAAACATGCTCCACTAGTCCACTTACTCATTATTTAAGGAATCAAAAACCACTTAACAACACTCTTTGTAGTTAAATAAGCTGAGGAAGGGAATAACAAATTAGTTGTATAACGGTTTTTTTTTTTTTTTGTATAAACGTTGTATAACGGTTTTCCCCTTTGATTTGGTCATCATTTTAGTCCTTTTATTTTAGGTCAAAGTGTATTTTTGGTTTCATAACTTTTGATTAGGTTTTAATTTGGTTCTATAACTATTTTTGTTGCACTTTTGATTCCATATATTTTGCTCATGTTGCAGATTTGGTCTCGTATAACTTTTGATCTCATATTTTTTGGTTAGGTTGTAGAATTTACTTCATATCTTTGCAGAAATTGTTCACCATCAGTCTCACTTGTCCTAAAAAGGTGAGACTAATTTTGCACTTGACCTAAAAATATGATACTAATTATACAACCTGATTCAAAGATATGGGGGACCAGTTATGTAACTTGACCCAAATATATAGAACCAAAAGTGCAACACAAGACCAAATATACAACCTGAACCAAAGATGAGACTAAATTGAGACCTAAGTAAAAATAATGGGTCTAAAAGTACACTTTAGCCTTTATTTTAACTCTCCATACTCTTCTTTTCCAATGTAAAATATGCTTCTAGTAAAGGCATGCAATCGAACAATGCATCTCTCTCAAAGAAAAAAAAGCACAAAATTAAAGAAGACGTTAATTGCCCTAACTTCACTATATATTATATACCGTACCAAATTAACATAATCAGTTATTGAGAATAGATTACTTTATCAGTTATACATTTCCAAGCCTATGTTACACGAAATCATATTATTGATATTTGTATATATTATTATTATCACACCAAACATGTCTACGGATAAAATAAAATAAACTAATGTATAAGAAATTTCTCTCTGTATATGGATCATGCGTCATGCCCATACCACACTCATTCCTTTATTGTATACAGTATCCACACTTTAATTTATGACAAAAATACTATTGGTACTTCCAAAGTATACGGTCATGTCTAAGTTGTACCCTATGAAGTATGAACATTAACATGAATACGGGATATGACACAAATACGGACACATCGACACGCTAAATTCTTAAAATTACATAACATGACATGACATATATTTATATATATAAATAATTATAAATCTATAAATTTTGATGAAAACTTAAAATTTTACAATATATATTCAAAATATAAGTCATTTATGTCATTATTTTCTAGTATTTGTTATATTAAAGTAAAAAAAATGATTTTATTTTCTGAAATTTATGAATATGTGTTGTGTGGGTGTCGTACGGGTGTTGGACACGGACATGTGTCTGACACGGCGACACATCCTCAAAATGAAGTGTCCATACTTCATATTTGTAGCCTTAAAGTTTTTTTGGATCAATTATACCCTCAAAGTATGATATCAGTTTCAGTTATACTCCTAAACTTTTTTTTAGTCAATTATACTCTCAATATTTCACATTTGAGTCAATTATACCCCAAAATATCCTCTAATTTGGGGTTACAATTGACACAAAAAAAGATTGAGGGTACAATTGGTACAATAGAAGAACAAATTTGGGGTATAATTCACTCAAAAAAAATTTAGGGAGTATAACTGAAACTTACCTCATACTTTANTAATTGACAAAAATTAGCAATTATAATAATATTTTTTAATAATTAGTTTGATAAAATTCTTAAAATGGGTTTGATCATTATAATAACTTCACAACCATTCATGTTATGTTATGAAGCTTTAGACCCTTTAGTTAGTAGTATAGGTTTATTCTTAGGTACAATACAATACAAGGGGTTTGCTATTAATTAATTAATAATTGGGTTTGCATAATTTGCCAACCCAACTAAAAAAAAGTGTTTCATTTCATTCAAATTTGGCATAATGATGCCAAACATGTGTGGATTGTGGCATTAAAGACAGGAACCACATGGAAGGGTTTTGGTAATACAATTATACCCATTATCCTAACATGCATCTCCCTTTTTAATTAATTTTAGAGTAATGATTAGTTTTGGGGACTTGAATTTATATATTAGGAATTTACGATGATACACCAATTATTATATATTATATAGAATTAATACTGTTGTTTTATTATCTTATGAAAATAAATCACTCCAGTAATGAGTTAATGAAAATAGTAGAACATTTTATATTATGCATTTAATCATTTATTATGTCACTAATAAGATTCACATGTACACTTTTCTTTTTTCGGATGAAAATTCACATGTACACTTTTACTATTATGGAATGGTTATTGTTTGGTTTGTTCGACCCTTTTAACTACTTCTTTAATGCACTTGATTGTTGGTGGAAAGAAAAAGTTAAATATGAAGGTAGTGGATGGGTATATATTATTTAAAGAACATGAAGTAATTAATATGAGTAGTGTATCTCAATTTCTATACAAAACATTATTAAGTTGACAATCCGATTCTTAAAAAATTAAAATATATAATATTTTAATTTTTGTAGAATTAAAACATTAAACCATTTAATCCTTGAAAAAATAAAATTATATACTATTTGTTTATGAAAATAATTCATAAATATGTACTAATTATTTTTTCATTTTTAAAAATTTAAATGTGTATTTTAATATTTCATATGTCAAGTTGTTAACTCGTTGATCTTTTAAGGACCAAATTATTATTATATTATTTTTTAAAAAGAAGTAATCAACTTTAGCTATATATATATTTATATTATTATATCTATATACTATATTATATGTGTGAGGACCCTTTTGGTTGGTCAAAAATAAATTAAATTAAAAATTAAAAAAAATAAGAAATAAACATGTGAAACTTGATAATTGACTGATTGTATAGATAATGGGAGAGATAAAGTAGTAGATGGGATTTAAGAAAGTGAAAACTTATTATTTGATCTTTTAATTTTCGCACTTCTAACGATTTACTCCTTGAATAATAAAAATATATTATTTAGTCACTGAATAACTACAATTGTCAAATCAAACGTTACATACATATTTCTGTGCCTGTTAGGACACGGAAAGCCCCTAATATATTATATGTGTGAAAGTGTTTTTCGTTGGTCAAAAATAATTAAATTAGAAATAAAAAAAAAGAAATAAACATGTGGAACTTGATAATTGGCTGATTGTATAGATAATGAGAGAGATAAAGTAATAGATGAGTTTAAGAAAGTGAAAACTTATTATTTGGTCTTTTAATTTTCACACTTCTAACGATTTAGTCCTTGAATAATAGAAATATACTNTAATAGAAATATATATATTATTTAGTCACTGAATAACTACAAATGTCAAATCAAATGTTACATATATATTTCCGTGTCTGTTAGGATACGGAAAGCCCCTAGTATATATATATATATACACGTCCAACATATTATGATTATATATTTTCACTTCATCTTTAACGCTATTAGAACGAGTTCGGCCCTCCGTTGGCCTCTTTAAAATAATATGGGCAAAAGACCCTTTCGTGCTCCTGACGTTTCTGGTCAGTTTCAGTTATGCCCCTAAGTTTGTTTTGTGTCAGTTATGCCCCTAATGTGAAACGTTGGTGCCAATTATACTCTAACTTCAATTTTTTTTGGGCCAAAGTCCTATTTTTGGTCTCTCAAGTTTGCTCAAAGTTTCGTTTTGGACTCTCAAGTCTCTGACGAACTTTCCGGCGAGATACACGATGACCCCAACAACTACGAAAACTCCTAATCCAAAGTTTTTTTGACATGTTTAATTTTAATTAAAAATATAAGAAAAAATATTAAATTCTTTTTAAAATAAAATTATTAAGACTAAAATACACTCAGGCTCACTCTTTGAGTTTTGAAAGTTGACAGACAAATTCTTTAAATTTTTAAATACGTTGATAGATACAACTCTTGGCTTTTTAATTTTGATCACTCAATAGTCAACACTCCTAAATAGTCTCACTTTTTTGAAACCTTAAGGGTCATTTGTCAATTTATTTGAAAGCTAAAAAAATTTGTCTATTGACTTTTAAAAACTCAAGGGACATAAGTGAACAAATTGAGATATGTCTATAAGTTGGCCAAAAGTTCAGAAGACCAAAGTGCATTTTAGCATTTTGGAACTTAAGAAAGAAATAAGACCAGTTTTATTTATTTGACGATAAAACGAGTCTATCACTTATGATGTTAAATTTGACCTTATTTGTTGACGATCTCAACTGAACAAAGAAATATTTCATTAAAAGCAACACGTAATTCTAGACTCGTCGTGACATTCGAACTTCAAATGAGAAAGATGTGATATCATTCAATTGTTGGGACTAAAAACTACAATTTTCAAAAACTTATAAAACCAAAATTACCAAACAAAAATTATAAAGAGCTGGATTGTTATCTTTCAAAAATATAAACGACCAAATGTGCATTTTAACCTATTAATAAATATAATGTTTATATTAATTAACAATATAAAAAGTTGTTGCGTTATTTGTATCGACAATTTTTTTATATAATAACTCAGTTTTATGAAAATTTTATATAGTTTAGGATAAATTACATTTTGGTACCATATAGTTTGACCCTATTTCACTTTGGTACCCTGTGGTTTGAAACTTGACACTTTGGTACCCTGTGGTATTCTCCATTAACAATTTGGTACCCTTTGGAGCTATTTTGTAATTTTAACCATGACAAATTTTGCAAAAATTACATATTGACCCCAAAAGTTTTTTAAAGTTATCATTTTAGTCCTTAAATAATATGTATCCAAGGACCTATTTATAATTTTTTTTGAAAATTTTTGGGGTTAATATATAATTTTTACAAAATTTGTTATTGTTAAAATTACAAAATAGCTCCAAAGGGTACCAAAGTGTTAATGGAGAATACCACAGTGTACCAAAATGTCAGATTTCAAACCACAAGGTACCAAAGTAAAAAGGGTCAAACCATAAGGTACCAAAGTATAATTTACCCTATATTTTAACAATATTTTAATGGGTACGGTATTGTATTTCCTTAATCAATTATTAGTCACTACCAACTTCACTTAATTGGAAGAACGCTATCTCAACTTGGTCAACTTTTAAAATTGTTTCCACATAAAATTGTGTTGTTTTCAAATGTTGTTGTAGTTCAAAAAACACCACGAATCAGAAAACTAATGTTGGAGTTTTTTTTTTCAAAAAAACGCCAGGAATATATATATTTGTGATATTAAATAATCAAAGCACAAAACCCTACCCTAGTCTTCCCTCCATCTCTATTTGTGATATTAAATAATCAAAGCACAACACCTTATTACGAATACTTTTTCTATTGAGTTAGGGTCATAAAAAAACGAGGTCAAATCAAGTTTTGAAAGTGAATTATTATTTCAAAATTAAACAAGTAATGTTAGTTATATCTATCTCATTTCAAATCTGAATACAACAAATTTAGAGCTACTGGTTACCTTTCAGGGGAATCCTTTTTCTACTCAGTTGGGACCTTCATTAGATGAGGTTAGATCAAGGCCAAAAGTGGATTTGAGAACAAAAAGTGGAAAATTTGTCTCAAACCCACTTTAGGATATGATTTGGACTCACTTGCCGATAATCCCCATTGGATACATATGACGCGTTAAGAGGAACTCTATAACTTCAAATTCATTGTATTTAGACTTGGAACAAGATACATATAACCAACTTTGTTTGTTTGACCGTGAAATGAACAACTAACTTTCGAAATCAATTTGACCTCATTTATTGGCGGCCCTAACTGGGTAGAGAAAATACTCGTCAAAAGTAACTTGTAACTTTAAACTTGTAGTATTTAAACTTAAAACAAGAGAGATATAATCACATTAACTAGTTTTGGACCAAAAGTGAATTAACAACTATGAAAATATTTAGAACTGATATGAAACTTCTGAAACATCTTGGACTAAAATAAACTTGGTTATATACATATAGTTATGACCCATTTGATCATTTGACCAAAGAAATACTACCTTTAATTTTTGGTTGACCTAATATTCGAGGCTTTGTATGGACTCAACCCGTGTCACACATATGGTTATATATGGTGGAAGCTCTCCCAATAAGAATCATTGTATTTATAAAATATTGAATCTTGAAATATTACTTAAACAAAACTAGACCCTCTTGATTGGTCCCAAAAAGTATCTTTATTAGTATAAAATAAATTAAAAGAGATGTAACTGTACTATTTTAAAAATAAAAAGTATCAAATATATTTCAATTGAATGAAGCCCCAAAAAAGAGATCATATCAATTCCATATGTATCTAAATTTCAAGATACATAATTCGATCATAATCTTTCAAAAAAGGAAAAAATTTAACCCCTATAGAAGGAATTTTTTTAAGAAAAGCAAAGAAAAAATGGGTAGACTTTCAATGTGAAAGGTCTTGCTGTGGTTTGATTCTTTTATGTGGGTCAAGGCATTAATTTTGACTGATTCCAAGTCCAAGACTCTAACTACTCACACTTCCCATCTTTCCACTTTTTGTTGAATTGATAATTTAATATTTGATATGATCGTACTTTTGCCTACCAATTAATTCCATCAGTTGCTATGAAACAAGTAGAAAGACAAGGAAATCGCCTTTTTTTGCACCAAATTAATATTTTAATATACTCCTATATCTTATAATAGAGTCACCAACTGTCACATATTTGTATAACTATTCAGTACAATAAATTTGACTTGGTCTTCCTAACTCTCTTATTTTTCTCCTTCTAACTTCTCTTATCTCCAAAATAGTGCTACTTTTATATAATAGTTGTATTCACTGTCATGGGTGAGTGAGACAACACAATTTTTGTGTGGTTTGAGTCTAAAAAAAACTGAGTATGGTAAATAAAAACAAAAACAAGAAATTGCGGTAGTGGTACAGGTTCAGCTAAAGTCAACAATAGTTTTTTTCACGTGGTCAAGTTTGCAAATGAAAGAAGACTGTCTTGATTCTAGCTGATCAAAAGATAATCATGAATGCATTGAAGATAGAGTGATAGACTTAAAAGTAAGCACAATACTTTTCCAATATCTTTTGCATGTATTTCTATAATTGTTGAAGTACCACTTTGATAGGTTAAAAGTTCTTATAACTCTATATTTATAATGGGGCAACCTTTTCCTTTTGAGACTTTTTTTTAGGTGAGTTAAGGCTTTCTACATGGTATTAGAGTCTTTCTACGTTGGCAACAATGAGATGTTGTACAAGCAAGAAGAGATGTCATGCTGTGTTGGCGATGTTGTGCAAGCGACGAGGAGATGTCACGTAAGTGATGAGGAGATACTGTGTTGGTGTCGAGGAGATGCTATACAAGCAATGGAGAGGCGTTGTATAAGCGACAAGGTACCACATAGATTTTTTGAGGGAAGACTAAAGTGTTCTCCGAGAAAAGTGAAGATCAGAAAAGTTGAAAATGAAGAGGGGTCAATTTCTCCGATAGAGTGAGATGATGTGGGATTTTGAATGAAGTAAGGATTTGTTGGGCTTTTTTCATTCAAAATCAAAATACTTGTGAGTTTGATATACCGCACCGATTTGCTAATCAATTTTTTACTGAGGAATCAAATTGATTGGAAATTGATGGAGGTGATGGATATGTATTAAATTGCAAGATTGAGGAGATGAAGTGAATTTCCTATAAATAGAGGTAATTACTTCATGAGTGAGGCGTGGTGTGAGCGTCACCAAAAATGTAGTTTTATGAGAGAGTGGGTTATAATTTTTCCCTGCAAAAAATTATATTTGGGAGAGGGTTTATAATTTTTTCGTTAAAAAAATTATAGTTGTGAGAAAGGGTTTACAATTTACTCCAGTCAAAAATTATATTAAGGGGGGCGTGTTGAAGTCCCACATTACTTGGTTAAAGGGCCTTCTAACTCAATATATACACTAGGCAACTATCTCCCTTTGAGAGCTCTTTTAGGATGAGTTAGACCTTTCTACATGGTATCAGAGCCAGATGTTTGGGTATGTGGGATATGGATGAGCCTTACTATGGGCTGACCTGGACATTGCTTAATTAAAGAGCCTTATAACTTTATATATATAATGGGGCAACCCTCTCCTTTGAGAGCTCTTTTACGGTGAATTAGGCTTTTCTACGGTAATTCAAAATTGATATTCTTAATTGCTATCTTAATTATTATTTGCTGTTGAATGTGTTTTAATTAATTAAATAATATTAATGAATTTGCTTTTATCTTAAAGTTGAACAAGATTATATTGAACTTCTACAGAAACTTTTCAGAGCGCAAATTGTCAAAGCAAGAATGATCGATGACAATACAGATCGATTTCATATTCTTGTAGCACTCAAGAGAGCAAGCTTTGGAAATTCACACCCACACACACACATATAATTTATATAATCTTTTACCAAGTCATAGAGATTGGTCTAATACAATTATCATATAAAAAACTTTTTAATCATCCACAAAATTTGCTGAGTTCTTCCGTAGATTTCATAAAGGGATTCCTTGACCAGATTACTCCAAAATAAAGTGGACAAAACTTTAGAGTAAACAAACAATTCAGTTTTGATATCTTATTTTTTAGGTAAGTTGCAATCTAACTTTTTATCTTCTTGTGATTTTGGTTTTATATATTTTTCAAAAGTTTTATTCTTCGGTCCCAACGATAGAATGTGACCAGATTTCTCTTGTTTGTGACAAGTTTGAAACTACATATTATTCTTAACGAGACCTTATTTTGTTCAATTGGAGTTGTCAACAAATAAGGTCAAATTTGTCTTCGAATTAAAGTGGGTTGCTTGAGGCCAAAAAAAAAGTGGGTCGCTCATTCCATAGTCAAACAAGTAAAGTTGGTCATATCTCTCTCGTTTCAAGTTCAATTGCGACATGTTTGGAGCTACGAGTTGCTTTTAATAAATTTTTTTTTTGCCTAGTTAATTAGACCATCTGCAAATAAAGTTAAATTCGACCCAAAGGTGATTTTCCATAATCTTTCAAATTTTAGTTCTAGAATCACTATTGAGCCCAATTTGACCTCATTTGCTGATGATCCAAACTAGATAGAAAAATAACTCATCAAGAGTAACAAGATTGAATTCTCTAAAGTTCCTTTCTTTACATTTCTTGTGGAGTTAGAGAGAGAAAAGAAGAAGAGAGAGAAAATATAAAATTCATAAAATAAAAAAAAAATATAAAACCATATTTTCTCTTTCTCTCTCTTCTTTTCTTTTCCTTTCTCTCTCATACTCTATAAGAAATATAGAGAAAAGAACTTTAGATGATCCATTTCCAAGAGTAACACATAGCTTCAAACTCGTCTCAATCGAACTTGAAACGAGGAGGTATGCCAACTTCCTTTTTTCTTATTGTGAAACAAGTGGCCTACTTTTGAAGCCCAATTTGACATTATTTGTTTGCGGTCTCAACTGGATAAAGAAAAGACTCATCAAGAA
Source organism: Chamaecrista fasciculata (assembly GCA_003254925.1). NCBI lineage: Eukaryota > Viridiplantae > Streptophyta > Magnoliopsida > Fabales > Fabaceae > Chamaecrista > Chamaecrista fasciculata. Next base: position 52,706 of record QANZ01030015.1, on the reverse strand, counting down.
TAACTCGTAGGTCCAAGCTCATTGTAGTCAAACTTAAAACGAGAAAAATATGACCACATTCAGTCATTGAAACCAACGAGTGAAACTTTTAAAAAAGATATAAGACCAAAGTCACAAGAAAAAGATGAAGGGCTAGAATGCAACTTACTCAAAAAATAAAGGACTAAAGTTACACTTTGGCCTATATTTATTAATCCTTTTTATAGACTAAATAGTACCTATTTTAATTTTTTAGGAAGAGTATTTCGTCTCAATCTTTCAAATACTAAATTTTGCATTCCAATATTTCAAAAATTGAGTTGTTAACTTTGTATCTTTCGATCATCATAAAATTATAAAAGGTTCAAAATGGCCCAAAAAATTAAAAACTATAAACGGTTCAAAATTTGTTCTTGCTCGTGCCAACAAAACCCACTTAATGAGTGTTTCAAGAGATATATAGTTTATAAGGTTCAAGTACAAACTGTACTTTTTGTGAATTTTTATTAACTTGTAAAACTTCCTATTTGTGACTTCATTATGAGCTTATATCTTTGGTTTTGAAGTAAAAAGGGTCAAACACTAATTATTATAAAAAAGGGGGGATCGATCAATAAATAACAATATTTAGGTTTAATTGGTCTCTTGATAACAAAAATATAAATAATGAGAAATTCTAATATGTAATTTAGGGTATGTATTGTATACAACAATTACATACAATTGCAATGTAACATAATCTTCTTTATTTAAGTAATTTAATTCTAAAAAATAACAAAAAGGAATAATTTTTTTAATCAGTCAAAACTGTGTATAGAGTCACATTACTAGTTGCATATAATGCCTATTTTACATCATAGACTAATCCATAAATAATATTAGGTTTGATGGGTCTCTTGGTTGTTATTGTTTATATCAATCTTTAATGAATTTTCAATTTTCTATAGTTTTAATTTTTACTATCAGGTTTCTATAGTTTCATTTTATTTCTAATCAAAATCTTGTCACCAAATAATAACATAATTTAGCTCCTTAACACCTAACATGATAAACGAAAATGATAATTATAATTTATTTAATATAAAATTAGAATTCAAAACAAATTAATATTTATATAGTTTTGTATTGACTTTATTATTATTTTTTTTTATATAAAATGAAAGATATCATAGTTTTATTAATCAAGATGTTTATTATTAGATACTATTATACTAAATAAATTTATTTATCAATCTTATTTATGTTAATTGTTTGGATAGCATAGTTTAGTATCAATATTTATGAGAACTGGTCAAACCCTAAAAAAAAAAGAATGAATTGACGGTGAGAGTCTGCTTTTTGTGACATAAAATTTCCACAAGTAGATGAGTGGTAGATGAGAAGGAATAGGAGAAGTTAAAAGGTTCTCAAATAAGGTTTAAGGAAGCCACAAAACTTGTCAAATTTGTCAACCTCTTTTGCCATACTTCTTACCACAACACTGATTGATGTGCACTAACCATGGTTAGGTTAACTATCTTAACATTATCAAATAACAATTTTTTTCATACTCCACTAACTTTAAATTTTGTGTAAATTACACTTTGGTACCCTGTGGTTTGACCCTATTTCACTTTGGTACCCTGTGGTTTGAAACTTGACACTTTGGTACCCTGTGGTATTCTCCATTAACACTTTGGTACCCTTTGGAGCTATTTTGTAATTTTAACCACAACAAATTTTGCAAGAATTACATAATTACCCCAAAAAATTTTCAAAAAATTACAAATAGGTCCCTGAATACATATTATATAGGGACTAAAATGAAAAATTTAAAATTTTTTTGGGGTCAATATGTAATTTTTGTAAAATTTATTATGGTTAAAATTACAAAATAGGTCCAAAGGGTACCAAAGTGTTAATGGAGAATACCACAGGGTACCAAAGTGTCAAGTTTCAAACCACAGGGTACCAAAGTGAAACAGGGTCAAACCACAGGATACCAAAGTGTAATTTACCCTTAAATTTTTGACCAGCTTAGCTAACTATTCTAGTGGAACTAGATGTTATCCGAAAACTATAGAATGAAAGAGTTTGAAAGAATACTATGGCTTCCTCGACTGCAACCATGAGAATCATTATGTCTTCTGTCTTTTATTATGTTAATGCTTTTGGTTGTATTTCTCCTATTCCTGTAAATATTAAGGTTGTTAATAGGTTTATAGCCTCTTATTCGAGCTCATGTATGTGATGATATCGTGGACTTGCTTCGGTGGATAACTCACTGTATCCAAATTTTTAGACAATTGTACTCCATGTTTCTCACCGTTTTTCATTTATCAAAAAAAAAAATCTTCGATCATGCTTTTGTTTATTGACAGTGATTGGTATCTACAAATACAATATATATATATATACACACACAAACACTAAGTAGATTTTTTTATATATCTTTTAAAATATTTTATTTAAGCTTAAAGTAATAAAACAATTTTAAATAATAAATATTTTATTTTAAAAAGTAGTTAAAATATCGAAATATTATTCAATTTTCTTAATAATTTTTTACTATTTTTATCATTTAATATTGACAGAAAGAAGTTGGAAGTTGATTAATTAGTTACAATCCTTATTAATTACTTCTCAACAATCCTTATTTTTTAGAGAATTACTTATTTTTTTTTATCTTAATATAGAATAAGATATATATATATATATAATTTTTAATAATATGAATATTCAAATGTTAGATGTTTTTTTATACACACAAAAAAAGCATATTTTTGAAATTGTTATACTGATATGGAAAACGAATATCTCAACATTAACAAGAAGATAAAATTACTCATTGCTGGACTAAATTTTAATAAGTAGAGAAATAATTTAAACTTTTATATTTAAATAATTTTTCTTCATTAATATCCCTTTCGGCAATTTTTATATCTTAATTCAACTGGATTTTTGATGATATAAAACTAATAAAAAATTTTCCAGCCCAAAATAATTTTGTGAAAGTTGCTCATTCATTCTATTAGGCCCAAATCCTTTTAACATATCCAACCCAATTTGATAAAGTCAACTGAATTTGCTAGAGTGAACTTAAAAGTTAAAAAGAGCTTATTATTGCCTCAAACACAGGCATGGATTGAGCAAACATACAATATTTAGAACAAATTAATGGTTTAATCTTAAAAAAATAATAAATATATCATTTTAGTCTTCAATAGATAAAATAGCAAAAGTTTAGTCTCCAATAATGTAATTACAATAAATTTAATCATTCTCTTATTAAGAAAAAATTTTCACCAGATTTAATTATCTATAGCACAATATACCATAAATAATAGTTTTCAAGTTGATAGAATTGAATTCTCTTTCAAAAACTAAATTATTAATTTACTCTAATATTTACAACCAAAAAAGGAAATCCCAACTGTTTCACTTTTCATTTGAATATATGTATTCTTTGACTTTGTCATTAGATCTTCTAATAAAACTAAAATATATTGAGAAAAAGAATCATTTTAGGTTAAATTTATATTTGTGCAAGATTAATACTTATCTTCCTCTGAACAATTTGCAACAAGAAAATGAGACATAGAACTGATTTCTTGCGTGCATTCACCTTCAACATATGCTTCATCTTGTTAATGATCATGATGAAGGTTCAAGGGGGTAAACATACATCAACAAGCAACTTGATAATCTAATATTCCCCTCTTCAACAGCATTATTGCAGTAAAAATCAGGTTCACTCACTCTTAACACATTGGTGTTGTTGCATTATTGATGACGAGCTTCCATGAGATCAGCAAGAGTTATTTTTCCGCAATTTCCGGCATCTAGCCGATCAAACTGCTCACTGACCTGCATGATGTCTTTTTCTGACACTTTTCCCATCTCCTTGAGTTTGTATATAACAAATTCTGTTTTACTGCATATCCAAGAATCAACATGATAAGCAAAACCACAAGATATCTAAAGCCCCACAATGAATAAAACTAAACAAACATGATTCAAATCATTGAAGGAGTTAAATGATGTTACAGATAAGGGAATCGAAGAAACGAAAGCACAAACAATCATGGAATACTGAATATGTGGTTGCTTGCAAATAAATGATAACAATTACTAAGTTTCCCTGAACAGTCCACTAAAAGGGGAAGATATGACCAGAATCTATTAGAAACCAATGAAGAAATATGTGAGTGGAAGAAAATTAAATTTACGGCTTCAAGTTTCTCAGAACTGTAAGAGAAAACTGAGCAAAGCCTGAAGAAAAGAATAGAAGACGAAAACACAGGAAAAACAAAAGCAGGAGATCATTTTTTTTCCACCATTGAAATAGATCAATTATCAAAGCATGTATCATATCATGACAAATAAAGCTCATTTCTTATTTACTCAAGAATTTTGGTAGTTTCAATGAAGAGAAGTCAAGAGCTGATATGCATCCATGGAACATCTAGAGCCTTGAAACATAATCTCACATAAGTGGTAACCTGAAGTTAATATCAATGGCCATTATAGTGGTCTACTTAGGATATTAGCCTCTAAATTGATGATTAAGTTTGATTCACTTCTACGATAATAAATGACATGTATCAAATACAAGGTTAACACCTGAAATATTCCAAAACCGGGTGTCAAATCCATTTTCATAAAAATACACCAAACTGTTAAATCTTCTATGTTAATTGAGATCTTAGAAGAAAAAAACAGAAGATGACGATTATTGATAATTATTATGTCAAATCCATTTATCAAGGCACCACTATCATCGAAATAGAAAGTGCAATCTAAGAGTATAACTGTATATTGGCCAAAAAAAAAAAGAGTATAACTGTATAAGATATTCAAGCAAAACATATACTATGCTCTCTAAGACCTAAATCTCTAATATCATGTTCATAACTTCATATGCATTGGAGTGTGGCATTTATAATAGTTTATGTACCAAGTGGAGAGTTGTGTCAAGTTTCATAACAATTATGCTCTGTTTAGGTCCCCCTGCGTAAGTTTCATAGCAATTATGCTCTGTTTAGGTCCTCATATTTCTCTTACAAATTTTGATTTTGCTTTCGAGTATGCATAATTAATATTCTGAATCTCCCTTGAGGAAGTTTGTTCTGACTAATCAATTGATCAAGTTCATTTTACTTTCAGTCAGCTTAAGCATGTCTTTTTCTACCATACTACCATTGCATATATATTCAGTATTTCAGTACCATAAGAGAAAAAAAGTATTGGTTGAAAATCCCATGTATCATCTTTCATTCCAAATTTCTTTCCGTGATGCTAATTACTTATTTACTTTATCAGACATTTGCTGATCATATTTATCAACCTCTGTTTCTTTCATTTTCTTTTTCTTTTCTCATTCGTCTTGTGTATGACCATCAACCATTTTCAACTTCAAGGAGTTTAGATATGATTGCAACAAAATAGAGATATTAGGATACTCTGTAAAATAGTCCAGACTCCCAAAAGTGATTAAGTGGAAAGCATCTGCCTCCATAGAAGCATTATATATAAAAACTAATAAAAGGAAATCTCAAAAGGGTAGAGAAGTACTTGATGCAAGATGATGATGTTATGAAATTGACAATAATCTAAAATTAGTTATACGGATTTGAATCCTCTAATATATGATATTTGGTGCAGTTTAGAGAGATATAGGAAGAGGCAAAGAGGAAAAATGTAGATCCATACACTTATTTGAGACCTACTCTTTCCCTCTCTACCTCTTCTTCTTATCTCTCTCTAATCTACACAAACAATTACACCTCAGAAGATCCAAATTCGAGGACACATACCTTACAAAGCCATTATTATCCAAGTCAGCAGCAAGAAACTCAGAAATAGTCATGTCCTGACCAAGAATGGACTTAGCCATCCTTCTATTCCTTTTATCCACTCTCGCCTCGGCCAAATATAGAAATGCTCGAGCAACTGCGAGCGTCGACACAAGCAACCATATCGCGGCAAAGATCCGACCAGACATGGACTTGAACGCCTGGTCGCCATAACCAACAGTTGTAACAGACATAACAGAAAGATAGAAAGAATCCATCCAACCAAGCTTCTCCACAAAATGCATCACACAGACACCAACCCCAACACAAAGGACCACAACCCCTAAAGCCAAGGCCACCTTCATTCTAATCCTCATCCTCCCTTTCTTCACATCAATAATATAAGACCTATTATCCTTCTCACCCCTACCCTTCACTGTCCTAAGCAAGTGAGTCTCCTGCAAATCAAGCACATAACTCACCATCCCACTTAACAAAATGTCAATAAACCCAAAACCCACAAGCACAAAGAGAATAGAGAAAAGCTTGGTGGCTGTACTATTGGGAGTGATATCACCGTAACCTATTGTACACATGGTGACAACACAATAATACAAAGCATCGACAATGGGATTAGTCTCAATGGCAGTGAAATTATCCCGATTGAACCAATAAATAACAACCCCTAAGGATAAATAAACAGCGAGAAGAATGACAGCTTGACGTATTATTGAATCTGAGTCGGATTGGGGTTTAGGTATAGAGGTTGTTGTTGGGTGAGTGAAATCGCTTACCACAACTATAGCCGGCGCCGTTTTGCATCGATGGAAGAAGGGTTTTCTGAAATTGTAACTGCAAGGTTGTTGTGGTTGTTGTTGATGTTGTTGATGTTGTTGTGATTCGAGGAGAGAAGAAGAAGAAGAAGAAGAAGAATTGAGAGAAAGGGTTAATGCTTCGACTAAGGGTTTGGTATCTGCGGCGGAAGTAGAAGGACCGTAGATGAGAAGGTCTTTGATCTCCGACGCGTTCAGGGGAAGAACGACGTCGTTTTCCGGCAGCGGCGAGAGATGATACGCGAGCAGAGGCTCGTTTTCCATTGATGAGGTGATAGAAAATGCAATGTCGAATTGGTATGACAAAATGAATCAACAATGTAGAGAAATGGTGAAATTGATGATCAGCCTCAAATATTCGTATGATAAAACGGAAGGAAGTTAGAAAGAGACAAAGATTTATGTGATGATGATTCAAACTTTTTAGAGGAAAATGCGCTACAATCACGCGCTTCCTACGCGAGAGTGAGCTGGGTTGACTTCAAAACATGAAAACATGATGATAGCAACATTTTCATGTTTCAAACCATTTTTTTTTTCCGTTAAAAGGTTATTTCGGTCCTAAATTTATGTTCTAATGTTTATTTTGGTCCTTAATGTTTCAAAATGTTCAATTGGTCCTAAATGTTGGTCAAATGTTTAGTTTTGGTATCAAACTATTGAATATGGTCATATTTGTCTCATTTCATGTTTGAATGTGACGTGTTCAGAGCTACGTATTGTTCTCAAAGAGTACTTTCTCTATCTAATTGGTTCCGTCAGCAAACGAAGTCAAATCGATCATAAAAGTAGACTGTTCGTTTCACAGCCAAACAAGCAAAATTGATCATATCTCTCTCGATTTAAATTTGAATGCTATGAATTCAGAGTTACGAGTTATTATTAACAAGTTCTTTGAACTTGGAATGAGAGATGAGACAAATATGACCAAATTCAATAGTTTGGGACCAAAGTGAAACATTTTGCCAACATTTAAGACTAATTTGAACATTTTGAAACATAAAAGACCAAAATGAATATTGGGACATACATTTAGGACCAAAATAATATTTTGACCTTTTTTATTGGAAAATGATTTTTCATTCGAGATTACCTATTTAATTTATACAGTAATTAAAATTCAAAAGATTTTATACAATTACGTCAAAAAGAAATTGGCAGGTGTTTAATTTTTGGCTTTAAGAAATGTTCAGATCAATTGTATCATACGTCAAATTATCAACAAAATAATGACAATTAAATTACAGTTGTTAATAGTAGATATTCTGAATAATATTTAGTTACCTAAATAAAATCTAATATATAGTACTAAAAGCAGAGCCTAAATAGATTGGCTGTCTGAGTTTGCCACGTGGCCTAGGAGAGAGACTAAATTTTATGGGTCAGCAAGTTGGGATGGGTTAAGTAGACTCAAAATTTTGGAACCCATAGCCCAACTTAAACCACAACGGGCTCAAATTTTTTAACTCAAACCAATCTGTTAAGTTTTGGTTGATTGGCGGGATAGTCCAACCCATTAAACACCCCTGTGCGTCAATGATAACTATAACAAGAATCATAAAATTTCCATAAAAAACTTACATGTAAAGCATCTTAGCTCAAGTCTCTTTGTCTATTCTTCTTCTATTTTAGCAAGTAATAACAACCCTTTGCCTTGAACCACACTATAACAATAAGTAACAAGTGCATCCTATGCCTTCAACCACACCATAGCTCAGGTCTTTAATAAATTTCAAATATAATTAGTATTCCATATTAAAATTTCTATTTAATATATAGGCCAAAATGCACTTTTGGTC
>QANZ01030015.1:22634-43079 GCA_003254925.1 Chamaecrista fasciculata | reverse complement strand
CATGCGCCACCTTTTGGAGTTTGAATCAAGAAGGAGTTCTTGAGTTCAAACACACTGTAGATTGGTCCCTAGTTCTTTTGGAGAAAAGAACTGAAGGCTAGCACCTTGGTGCCCGAAGAAACTGTTCGTGTGGATTACTGGCAGAGGGAGAACGCTGGGAGTGGGCTCCTTGGACACGCCTTGTTCAACCAATCGATTGAAACTCGTGAGGTATACCACTATCTATAAAAGTTTTAAATTCTACTAGCGGATCCGTTCGGGAATTTTAGGACCTAGCGTGTTTTGTTTTAATTTTATTTTTGCTTCCGTTGCGTTAGGCGCCTACAATTCCCAACATCATTTGCCTAGGTCATTTAATAATGTGAGCACAAATACATTTATAGCAAAAAAAAAATAATTTGGAGAATGAATCTTTGCATGTGCATTGCAATTCAATATTTATGATCGTTGAAATATACTCTACATATACATGTAATAAATATGTAAAATTTGCTTTAGAAGAATGTCTAAGTGATAAATGCTATGATTAACGTTTAGGATTAAATTGTAAGATTTGCATTTAGGGAGCCTACTCGTGCATCGCACGGGTCAAATGCTAGTTAGATGAAATTAGACAAGATTCTAATACATAAAGTTTTTAATGAATATCATTCAAAGAGTTTTTATACATATTAGTTAGGTGAAAACATATTTTTTCTCTCTAAATTTTACATTAATCTTTAATTTCATCTCTAAAATTTATTATTATCAATTTTGTCCTAAAATTTTATATTTTAGTCGATTTTATCTTTTATCTATCTTCATCTAATAAATTAAAATTAGATTTCATCACAATTTTCAATTTAAGCTAAGGTTTTAGTTTTTTTTTCACAATTTTATATTACATATATTACTAGTCACGTAAAGCCTATCATTAGTTCTTTGGATAAAATAAGAGAAAAGAATAAAAACGATAAAAATGTAAAACTTTTGAGAAAAATTTGATAATAAATAAATTTTGGAGATAAAATAAAAAATTTATATAAATTTTAAGGATGAAAAAAGTATTTTGCCTCTTAATTTTTTAAAAAAGTGGTGAAATTAGCCAAGATTTTAATACATAGAATTTGTAATGAACATAACAATTTTCTATAAAAAGAGAGAAAATTTATGATTATGGATGTGATTAAATAATGTCTATTATAAAAATTAAAGACGGTGTATTTTTGGCACCTCCAAAAAATGGAAGTGATGATTTTATTTGAAAGATTAATAAGGTGTCTTGAATCAATTTCTGTAAGACTAAAATCTGAGAGAAAATTTATGATCATGGATGTGATTAAATAATGTCTATTATAAAAAGTAAAGATGGTGTAATTTTGGCACCTCCAAAAAATGAAAGTGATGATTTTATTTGAAAGATTAATAAGGTGTCTTGAATCAATTTCTGTATGACTAAATCTTATCTAAAGAATGACATAATAATCCACAATATAAATTTTATTAAATACTAAACTTTAAAATTTGAAAGTGAAAAGGGTCGAGTTGAAAAATGAAAATATATGAGAAAGAGAAACATTTTCAAACAATATCTTTCATTGCTATATGACTTATTTAAGAGATGTTCAAAATACAAATAATATTTAGAATTTGTTGTATTATCTGACTAATAAGCATGACAGTATTTTCATAATAATAGATAAAGTTTTTATTTTTATTGTATTGTGGAGGAGTTTTGTTTTTTTGGCCAACATTGTGGAGGAGATTATAACAGTGTTTTTTTCATAGATAAGTTGTATAATTATTATAATAAAAAAAAATGAAAACGGTGCACTTTTGGATGCATTTTATAATCACTATGTAAAAGTCATTAGGATGTTATTATTTGAATATTTCAATATTATAAAAGAGCCCCAAGTTAAAGATTGTTGTATTAAAAGAAAGGGAACTCCTCAAAAGTTGGCTTTACATATAGATGGCCAGATTGGGCTAGATTGCCGGAGGATAGATGATTCCAATCATGATATTGTGTTTTCATGGGTGTCAAAAGCAAGAAACAAAACATACTCGCAAGATCCAATGCAAAGCTGAGGCTTAATTCCTTTGCATTTACAATAAAATTATATTAATTATAATTGTAATGTGATTATAATTTGAGTGATTATTTGTTGATACGTTGTTTGGGTGATTATTGATTATTTTTGATTATTTGGTGTGAAATTATTAAAATGAGTATCTAATGATTGTGGTTGGTAGATAGAAGAGTAAATAAAGTGATAAGTTATATAGTGGTAGAAATGGTAGAGAAAGTTAGAAAAAGTAGAATGTAATTTTAAAAAAATCAAGGGTTGTTTGGATGAGATAATTGATTATTTAAAAATCAAATTATGTCACTGTTTACCTCGGAAAACGCAATAATCTAATTATTTGAGAAGTAACTTTTGAGATGATTATTGGATTTGGTCGACCAAGATTGCTTTTGCATACAAAATGGTCGACCGAAAAGGATTAAACACGTATATTCATTGCAATCACATGTCGACGTTTGGTCGACCGGTTAAAAAGTGATCGATCATTTTGTATTGATTGCAATCGCAGGTTGATATTCTATCGACCGGTGGTAAAATCGATTGACCAATTTTAGGTAAATAACCATTTTAGTCTTGTGATGTTTGATTGAATGTATTAGAGTTAAATATAATATATATATATATATATATATAAAGGTATAATTGTAATATTAGAAAAAAAATTATAATTTAATAAGAAAAGATTATAAAAAGAACATAATTATTACTATTATAATTTAATTGCAAACCAACCAACTGATGAGCCTTAAATTATTGATATGGTATTAGTAAATTGTGAATTTTTATGGCAAAAACAAGTCCGATCCTTTAAGAAATAAATGGGGTCGGATCCTGTAGTGGAACTCTCGCCAAAACTACAGTGCCTGAGGTGAAAGTAATCAATCATGATCGTCTAAATTCATCTCAGCACATCACATGAGACCATGTTACCCAAAATGTACCCAAAGCAACTAAATGAAACATGATTTTAGATTGAGCTTCAACATCGAAGAGGATCACCACTACTGAGAATCAAAGCATCAGATTGGTTCCCCTCTTGGATTCTCGGATAAGGATGTTAGTTTTATATTTAAGTTTGAATATCCTACTATATATCTTGTTACTGTTGAATAATCAATTTCTCATAATAGAAGAAATTAAATGAGGGTAGGGAGGAGAAATTGATACTTTGATAATGGCTCAATGCAGAAGAAGAGGGTATTGAAATTGAAGTCGACAAGAAATCACGGTGGCCAAGTGTTGATGTGGTATGGATACTACAATGGATCTGGCTTCAAAATAAACATTGGAGGCATCCTTTGAAACTTGAAAGTCATAGCTTTACTTATGTCCTTTCATGCCTTTGCAATATTCAAAACTTTTTTTTTTTGGCCAAGTGTAATTTTGATTATTTATTTTTGGAGTAAATTGTAATCCAGTCCTTTATTTTTTCTTTATGTTATTTCCAAAAGTTCTACTCGTCAGTCCCAACGACTTAATGTGGTCATATTTTTCTTATTTCAAATTTAAATATGATGAGTTTCAAGTTACATGTTTACTTTTGACGAGTCCCTTTTTTTATCCAATTAAAGTCGTTTGTAAATAATGTCAAATTAGGCACTGAAAGTGCATTACTTGTATGTGTTACAGTCAACCAAGCAAAGTTGGTTATATCTCTCTCGCTTCAAAGTCAATTGTGACAAGTTCAGAGCTGCATGTTACTCTTAATGAGTTTTTTATTTGCTCTGTTGGAATTATTAGCAAATGTGATCAATTTGGGTCATAATTTTTAACTTTTTAGTTCTCGAACAACGTTTACTCTCAATTTGACTTGTTAAAATAACTTGTAGCTATGAACTCATCGCAGTCAGACTTGAAAATGAGAGAGATATGCCCAACTTTAACTTTTAATTTCTTAAGTTAAAAAAATTACATCCTACACATCTCACTTTTAGTGCATAATTTGTTCTCGTTTACTAAGGGTTCTAATTAGATAGAGAAAGAACTCTTCAAGAGTAATACATAATTTTAAACTTGTGGCATTTAAGCTTAAAATGTTAGAGATATGAGCTACTTTACTTATTTAATTGTGAAACAAGTAATTCACTTTCGTGGACCTGACTTGACCTCATTTGTTGATTGTCCTAATTAGATAGAAAAATTAAAAAATTTATCTAAAGTAACTCATAACTTTAGACTCGTTGCACTCGAACTTAAAACGGGAAAGATATGAACATATTTAGTAATTTGAAACCGGAAGCAAAAAATTATAAAAAGATGTAGGACTAATCTGAAACAAACAAAACATTTAGGATCAATTTGAAATCTGTCCCATATTTTTGGGACCAATATGAGTATTTGACCTTTTTTCTTACAACTTAAGTGTTAAAATTATGTATAGTAATACTAGCCCAAATCCAGGCCCAAATACTAGCCCAAATCTTGATGGTGTAGTCGTTTTGGAGTCTTAGCTCACTGCGAATTCTGAAAATCCTCTTCTTCAAGAAAGGCATCACTCTGAGTCTCTGACCATCGTCGTTCTCTCCGATTCTCTTTGTCGTTCGCTGCAATCAAACCTTCAACATTTGTGACAGTGAAAGCAGAGAGATGGATCCGAAAATAACAGAGGTTTCCCAGCTATTCGAGCGTTTTAAGGCGGCTTTTTTGAGGAATGACTATGATACCTGTAGTAATCTCCTCTCCCAGTTGAAGGTACCAACCCGCGAACCCTAGTTTATCAGCTCAATTCTCATCACTTAGAATGCCTTGTTACTATTAAGTTTGTTAAATTTCTGTGAAAGTTGTAAAATTCAATTCGGAAACGGTTATGACCGACCATCATTGGATTTTTGAAGATCTATTTCAATAAATAATAATAATTTTGAAGCTAATTTTTCATAGGGGGAACTAGTCAGGACTCTAGTAGTTTGATCCAATGGTGGAGATCGTTCAGCGTTCTTCTCAGTTGAAATATATGTATGCGTTATTTTTCATGAAACTTTGTGGGTTTGTCTGGGCTAATTACAGCAGTTAAAACTGTAATTCTTAGATTTTGGAGTTAAAGGTAGTAGCTACTAGTATGATGATGATTTATGCTAGGTAATTTGCAACTGGACCTTCCCCAAGTAATTCTTCAATTTGGTTTTAGCGTAGTTCTGTTGTTGATTTCTTTTTTTTAGTCGGCATAAATAATGATTAGTCTTGTTTACTTGCAGGTGTTACTAACAGAGTTCAGAAGTCTTCCACCTTTGTTTGAAGAAACACCTAATGCCGTTCATGAATTGACAATCGCAAGTAAGAATTCATGACTTCAATGAGGTTTTTGTTTTTTGGGTTCTTCTTTTTTCCTATTCATATTAGTAATGAAGGTGTATTCTCTTTATGAAACTATGATCCATGAATCAAAGAGACTGTCAGGGCATAGACATAAATATGTTGACAACTTGACATATTAAAGCCACTGGGGTCATTTGTGAATGAATCATGTGTGGCTCAAGTATGAGCTAGTTTAGCGTATGTCCAAGCTATTTTGATGCATGTCTAAGCCTAAAGAATAATTTATTTTGAAGTAAATCAATGTTTTAGTCTCAAAAGATGTCATTTCTCTCGATTTGGTCCCACAAACTTTAAAATGCAAGACTTAGTCCCCCGTAGACACATTTCCAATCAATTATTTCTTGGTTAAACTGAATAATGGGAGGTCAATATGGCACTAATAGTTGTTGATGTGGCAGTTAAGTTAATTGAGAATAACTCATTATGAGAGAAAGAATGTTTGTTTTAGAAGACAGCTCAAAACAGGACAAAAAGTTGTAGAAAAACTCTCGACAACAACAAAACACTATAATTTAGCAATTAAATAGCTCAAATCAATTGCCACATCATCAACCATTAATGTTATGTCAGTTTTGCAGATAAATTTCATTACCCAATTTAACTGAGTGACGAAATTGATTGACAATCTATCTATGGGAGGCAAAGTTTTATATTTTTAACTTTCGATGATCAAATTAATATAAATTACATATTTAAGGGATCAAATTGTTAATTTACTATGTTTTATTTTGACATGACAATAGACATGTTTGTTGGACAAATGCTGGCAGTGTATAATACCACCATAGTGGTATTTTTATTGGACACATGACATGCCTGAACCCTGAATATAGTTGTGTCCATGCTTTATATATTATGTTATGATTAGATCTTAAATTTGTAGGTGAGTATGGGCTGCAATTGTAAATGAAATTATCATACAATAGATTGGCAGTACTAATTTGGGGTCGAGAGAAGAGGAATTTTTTGGATGAAGTTTCGGACTCTTGTTTTTGTCTTTTCTGGTTTATTCCATGGCTTAGAAAGACAATCTTGGTATCAACATCATAGCTTGTCATTGTAGAAGTTCGAGTTAACCTTCATTTAGTGGATGGAAGATCATTACCATGATTGACGATAAAAATATAAATTCATTTAGATGTTGAAGGAGAAGGGATCATAAAGTTCCTTTTCCCTTTCCCTCTCTCTTGGTAATTAGATAGTTGCAAGCAATGATAAGTGAGCCAGATAGATTTAATTAAATAATTTACTTTATCTGTAGTTTATTGCTAGTTCAATTTTTCCTCTTGACTGTGTCTGTGAATTTTATTAGTATGTGCCTGCTAGAATTTTTGTTTCTGAATTCTGAGGCATTGTTCTTCTTCTCATTGGCCTTTGAAACTACCAGGGGATATATACGAGCATGCTGTTGTCCTTAGTGTGAAAATGGAGGATCAAGATGCCTTTGAAAGGGATTTCTTCCAGCTAAAGCCTTATTACACAGATGCCCGGTAACTTGTTCTTGCCTTTTTCCCCATGTATATAATATTTTCTTCCTGTTTGACAGCCAAACCTACTTCGCATACTAGGGGCTTTTCCCGATTAGCAATTTTCATCGACTTGAATGTCAATAAATAGAAAAGAGTAGTAGTATCTATACTGAAGTGGTTTTTGCTGTGTGCAGTAACCTTGTAATTATTTATAGATTAATCCCCTTGTTTATTTTGATGCATTGCCTGTTCTAACATGCTTTTGTGACTCCTTGTATCTGCATTTTGGTATGTTCACTCATCTTTTTATCTAGCTTTCAGTATTTTCTAAGGTTTTACAATTTGATTGTGGTGTGCAGTAACCGTCTTCCTCCATCCCCTCAGGAGTATCCAATATTAGGTCTCAACCTATTGAGACTGCTTGTGCAGAACAGGATTGCTGAATTCCATACGGAGTTGGAACTGCTCTCTTCCACGGCTTTAGAAAATCCTTGCATTAAGCATGCAGTGGAGTTGGAGCAATCCTTTATGGAAGGGGCTTACAATCGGGTCCTGAGTGCTCGACAGACTGTGCCACATGATACTTATGTTTATTTCATGGATCTTTTGGCAAAGACAGTAAGGTAATAATTGTTCAATTTCTGCTCTAGTAGATGATGAACTGAAGTGATAAACAAGAGACTGGTACACTGGGAAGATTTATTTAATCCAGAAGTGGTGCCTAGTTAATGGCTTAAGTTTAATGCACTGTTGAGAAAAAGCTGCAGCAATGCTTAGCCACGAGCCATCAAGATTTTTCTATAAGAGTTGGTTCCGGTGCTAAATACAATCAAAATTTACCAGGATCGCATTAGGATCATGGATTTGTTTGTCTGGCCTTATTATCTGACCTTTCATCAATATTATGATTTTAGGATTCAATTGGCTTTTTAATTTGATCTTGCTTGTGCCTTGTCTGGTCATTTGCAATCTTGTGGTTACATGTCTTGTTGCACATGCCTTCTCTATGATGATTTTCTAACCAAAGCTATCTGTTATTGCAACCTCTAGAGATGAAATAGCAGGATGCAGCGAGAAGGCCTATGACTATCTTTCAATAAATGATGCTCGTCAAATGTTGTTGTTCTCTTCAGACCAAGAACTCTATGAATATATTAAAGAGGTGAGCATTATTGTATCTTCTCCATTCTTTGCGCATTATTATATTCGCCTCAGATATGGCATATTATGGACTTGGGCCATCTTGGAAGGATGGATGATGTGGGAAGTGTTTTTGGTGAATAATCAATATTGCTTTTCAAGATTTCATTTTCCCGCTTCCTGGTTGAGTTTGTCATATTATGAATTTATGAGCAAACTGTATCGTTAAAGGTTAAATTATTCTATCAGTCCTTCTTTTTTTTTTTTAAGTTTTTAATTTTTTTTAGTTTAGTCCCTATAATTTAAATTTTTTAGCTTCGTCCTTTTCAATAAACCTCTACCAGGGTATTAAGTTCTATTTATGTGATTAGTCACGCTTTCAGCTCATGTGATTCATGCTAATAAGAGGAATAAAGAGTTGATGGAGAGTTGGAGACAAATTCATTCATGTGTGTGGCATGTAAATGCCACCGATTATTCAAATGACCAGAAGAGTTGGTATAAATCAGGCATAGTTGAAGTGTTAAAGATGGCATATGATTTATGTTAGCAAAATTTAGCGACATATTGAGGTCTAATAACACGAGCCAAAGTTAAAATTTTGTTTCCAATAATATGCTCTCAATTTCAAACTTTAAACTACAAGGACTAAGTTTAAATTCAGTGAAGCTCTAGTGACTTGTGTTTTTTACCATTCATAATAAAGATAGTAACAATTCCTTCTCTACATGGTTTGATTTTGTATTACTGTTTTCTAAAGTTTTTACATGATTGCAGGAGCATCCCGAGTGGGAGATTAAGAATGGCTCTGTGTTTTTCCAAAAGGCTAAAGAATCCTTGCCTTGCAAAGAAATACCATCATTGCAACTCATCAATCAAACACTCAGTTATGCAAGGGAGTTGGAGAGGATTGTGTAATGCAATGTCTTTTTCATGCTCCAAAGAATTCAGGTTTCTGCAAAATAGTCGCTGATACTGTCATGGGAAATTGTTCATTTCTGATTCATGGTGGAACTAGAAAAATTTTCTCCTTTGTATCTTATCATCTAAGTGATATGCTGTTCTTTATGGGTAGTTTCTTACACTGTGCTCTTACATAAGAAAGGGAAAAATATATATATATATTAAAGCCATTGTACTTGATGTTTATTTTTTAATATTTTTTATTTGAGTATTTATTGATTATCTATGATGCTAAAGTTTCAAACCCATTGGAAGGCTTATATTCTGAAGAAACGACCATGATTTTAACACTTCAGTTTACAGAAATTCAACTAATTGCGAAGAGATTCATATTTGATCTTTAGAGGATTAAATTTTCTTCTTGATTTAGTTGAATTTTAGAATTGACACACATGCTTGTGAGTGTGGTTGAGAAACTTTCAGAAGACCTTGTTATATTGTAGCTTCGGGTAATATAATATTGTAGGCTTTTTAGAACAACAATCGTATATCTCGTGTTTGGAAATTTGATACAAGGACAGTTGGTAAAAACTAAAAAGTAAGTTATTTTTCTTCTAAAATTAAAACATTAAATGAAAAAGATATATTGATGATGTTTCCAGGTAAATTTTTATATCTTTTATTAGTAAAGTTCCACAAATAAGATTTAGCATTGTTAATTTAATCATGATTACAATTGTATTATGAGGCATAACGTTGTTTAAATCATTAACGAAAAAAACTGAGCCGTGTTGGCATCAATATTTTTGGGTATAATTCATACAAATGTAAAATTTTAGAATATAATTGACACCAAAATAAATATAAAAAAAAATTATTCGTCACGTATTTTTTTCTGTTAACGATTTATACAACGTTAGGCTTTGAAGTGTAACTGAGACTAATGTAAAATTTTAAGGGTATAATTGACAAGAAAATAAATTTAGAAATACAACCGAGACTTATCCCATAATTAGGGGATATTCGTATTACTTTTATCAATTTTTCTTTAAAAACTAAAAGTCCATCTCACATATGAAATTAGACTAACAAAGTTAGAGTTTAGACTATCTCCGCAAGAGGGCGGGTTTTGGAGACCTTCTAGATTAGTTGTTAATATTTTGAGGAACGGGGTGGGTTTTGCATAAGAAAGACTAATGAGGGTTTTGCATAAGAAAGGTTAATGAAGGATGACATAGTTGGTCTTATACTCTTATGGGACATTGTAGAGTGTCCTAGTCTTTTTGTGACGGTAGTGATTATGTTAAAAAAGTTTGAGGTGGTGTTTCAAGATATCATTGTTAGCACTGCGATATGTATCCCCCTTTTCTTAGGTAATTGTTCCTTTCTAACAAAAAAAAAAGACTATCTTTGGAACATAAAGAAAATACATAGGGTCACTTTGAAATAAACAAAATATATAAGACTAAAATGAAACTTAGCTCATATATATAGGATCTAGAATGAAGTTTTGACCTAATAAAAATAAAATAAGAAAATAACTTTACGCTGCCATTGGATACCGAAAGTGCCCCTGACATAGCACTATTTTGCTAAAAGACATTAGTGTTGCAGCTTTTTTAATTGCCACCGACAGTAATACTCTGTGTTTAAGATTCTCCATTGGCCTAAATTCTGACAATTTAAAAAAAATTAATCATTTAATCTCCACCAACATCCAACTTGGTCCACTAAATTCACGTGCTCTTACTTTGTGTCTAAATCAAAATCAACATTGAGTTATTTTCTTTTTCTTTTTCAATTTTGGAAGATGAAATAAACTTCAATTTTTCATTTACAGCATCTACTCATCTTTTTAATTTTAAGGATGATTATTATAGTAAAATAAAGATAAAAATCTCATTTTGATTTATAAATTACAGGTTGAATTTTGTTTTGATCTTTTAATGTTCTCACTTATTTCACCATTTATTCTAATTGTAATTTGTTATTTCCAAGTTAAATATCTAATTTAAACAATTTATCTCAAAAATCAACTATAAATTTATTTCTAGTTTGTGATACAAAATATTTCATTTATTTTTTCAAACTCACTTATTAAAACACGTATAAGAGAGACTTTGTTTGAGCTGTCAAAATTAGAAATAATGGTATAAACTAGATGTAATCACATTTTAGACTAAAAATGAAACAAATAATAAAATTTGAGGATTAAAACAGAATTCATCCCATAATTTAGAGATCAAAATGAAGTTTTTGTCAAAAAAAATATTTTCTTGTATAGCTCTACTTTTAAAGATGACAGTAATGAAGTCACCTAATAATTAATTGAACCATTTTGCAGTTTCTTTCTTGCTCTTACAAGCTTGGAACTTGAAACTTGGATGGAAGCTACCAGTAAACATCACACTCTCTCACTCAATGAATCCAAAACCCAAAATCCCATTTGAACCTTAACATCAAAGTTCATACCTTTGAATCATCATCATCAACCAAATAATCCTGAATCACAAACCAAGAAAGAATTCTCAATTCTACAATATGGGTTTCACAATGGGTCTCAATCTTCTCCTTCTAGTCGCCATGGTTGCCACTAACATCATCTCTCTCTACCATCTCTCTTCCTCTCTCCTTAATCCCCCCAAATCCCCATCATTCCATTCTCGTCCTCCCATACCGGACTACCTCCTCCACCAACTTCACTCCATACGCGCCACCATCAACCGCCTCACGCGCTTCCAACAAACCACCTCAACCACCTCAACCATATCTTCAACTACCACTTCTTCTTCTAAACCCACAATGCCTTCTGATCTCTTGCTTTTTTCCCATCTCTCTCCCATTGCTTCCTCTTGCAATAACTACCCAGAGCTTCTCTACAAGTACATGACTTACACGCCTTTCTCTCTCTGTCCTTCAGATTCCGACATCGCTGAATCCTTAATTCTCCGAGGATGTCACCCTCTTCCTCGCCGGAGATGTTTTTCTCGAACCCCACCAAAACCCACTTCTGAAATTCCCCAAAATAACCCATTTCCTTCTTCTCTTCCTAATTCCAACGTCATTTGGGACAAATACTCATGTAAAACCTTCGATTGCATCAATCGCTTAAACCCCAATTTAGGGTTCGATTCATCTCGCGAGCTCACGAGATTCACCAGCCACAACCAAAACTCGGAATTGGATCTCCCCATTTCACAGTTCTTGCAGATTGCGAAATCGGCTAATTCTGTTATTCGGTTAGGGATTGATATTGGTGGGGGAACTGGGACTTTTGCTGCGAGAATGAAGATGTACAATGTGACTGTGGTCACCACAACTATGAATGTGGCTGCGCCGTATAGCGAGGCCGTGGCGCTGAGGAGTTTGGTGCCGTTGCACGTGCCGCTGCAGCAGCGGCTGCCGGTGTTTGACGGGGTGGCGGATGTCGTGCGGTGTGGCCGGGCCGTGAACCGGTGGATTCCCGGGGATATGATGGAGTTTTTGTTGTATGATGTGGACAGAGTGTTGAGGGGAGGAGGGTACTTGTGGGTGGATCAGTTTTTCAGTAAAAGGGTGGATCTTGAGGAAGTTTATGGCCCTTTGATTGGTAAATTGGGGTACAAGAAAGTGAAGTGGGTGACTGCAAAGAAGATGGATATTAGTGGCTTGAAGAATGGGGAGGTTTACTTGACTGCCTTGTTGCAGAAGCCATTGTCAAGATGAGGTCAGATATATGTATATATATATAAGGTAGCATAATTAGGTTGCTATAGTTAGAAATTTAGTTGAAAGGTTGGAGATTTGTTGGTGTTAATTGTGTCTAATACTAACTTAAAATGGTTAACAATGATGCATGAAACTGTACTATAGCAAATTTTGATCTGCTATTTCATGCTGAGCTTAGTAGTAATTTGTGGGGTTAATGATATTATTGATATCTATGGTCATATTGGATGAATTCATCAGGTGTTGTGTTGTGCATTAAGTGATGTTGCTTGGTGAAACTGCAGGCACTAAATGGTCTTTAAAGATTTACTAGAGAATTTGTACATCACCTACTAACTAACTAAGACCCTTACATCTATAAGAGGATTTGAACTTTTGTTCTTATGGTATAAGTTTTCAAAACTTAACGAATTTAGCCACTTGGCGAGTCTCTAATATTTGTTGGTAATATTAGAAGAAAAATGCAAAAATAAAAAAAAATCCTTTAAATTCTGAATCACTAGCAAATAGTTCCTTAAAATTTACAAATTGGTGATTACATACTGAAACTTTCAAAGGTATTTCTTTGTAATTTCTTCCTTTTCTGGAAAGTGCAATCAAGAGATACCTATTCTAATACCTAGAGTCTGTCATGCAAATTAGTGTTAAATTAGACAAAACCACTTATTTGTTGACAAAGCATGGGTAGGCGCTCTGTTTTAATTTCAGGATAATGTATAAAACTTCTAATGAGGTCTTTAATTTCTTAATTAAGAGGGTAAATGTGTTTTCCCTAATTTTGTTTTTCTATCATTTTGATGGGTTAAATACTTTGCTTGTTTCTATGCTCACTGGTAATGCTCTGTTACACTGAAACTCCCTAATCTGATTTCACTCAAATGTGAATCTTATACTGTTTTTTCTTACTGTAGGTGATGTAGTTAATAGAGATGATATGGTCAGAATGTGATAATCTTCATATTTCCTAGCTCCTAGGAGTTCCAGGAGCATGTAATGAAGATGTTCTCATTTCCAGTTTGATGGATCTCATTCTTTTTGCTAATTATCAATGAGAGGAAAATCATAAAAAAATTCCTACATAAAACATAACCATTTTAGTATTTAATACTATTTAAAACATACTTAACTTAATGATACATAAAAAATGCAGTTTTATCTTACATAAAATTTTATTTTGGTAAAAAACATTTTTTAACATCTTAGAATTAATAAATTGAACACATTATACTATATCAATATTTATGTTTCTATAACTTCTGTTATTGAAGGGCTGTGATTGTTAAATATATCAAATTACAAGGATGTTTTACATGTTTCAAAGAACCCAAAAAAAATAAAAAAGGCATTGAACATTGTTCCAAATCATAAACATAAGTTGTTCGAGTTCATCAAGTATGACAAGTGAGAATTATTTCAAGCACTGAATTATACAAATCAGACAAGACTATTCAACCATGCCTTCTTCCTTTGAAGAGGCATGGTAAGAAATACTTCTCTCCAATATGGATCTTTAAATTTCTCCAATGCCTTAATATAAGAATCATCAGAAACATTATCAAGTTCATTTAGAGCAGCAACACAACAATGAGCGGGATATTCAACTTGTGTGATTGTGGAGCTGTTGACCTCTCTGCTCTTTTCCCCACATACCTCAACGCATGGTTCACATGTATCTTCCATTTCAGAAACTTTAACTTTCTTAGATTTTCGATCTGGAAATTCAATTACTCGCTTTCCCAACATGTGCTCAGCAGTTTGTGTGGCAAAATCATCAGCACTGCCCCTGTCTATACTTTCATGAACTCCCATTTTCATACACTTATTTTCAACTTTATGTTCAATTGAATTCAGTGGGTCTTGAGCATCATGTTCCCTGTTGATGCCACAAGCTACAATTGGTTTTTCTACTTCCTGGAAATATCACAAGCAAGTATCTTATATCAATAGTTCAATAACATAACAAATCACATACTTAGGATTCACACAATTATGAGCATGTGAGATGAATGTATGTGTTATTTCACTTATTTGCGATCCTTTTGATAAAAAACAGATGGGGTTACTCTAGTATAGCATTATACAATGTACAATGTACAAGATCAACTTATTTAGATTGACAACTCTTACTTTAATGGTACTACCAACAATCATGACCTATAGAACAACTATAGTTAAGAAATGTGAAATGACAAAAATACCTCTAAGAATTGAAGATCTTGTTTGGTATCCCCTTCCTCTTCTATGGAGCTTTCCCTACTATCAAAGTCTAAACATTCTGCAAATTTTGAGCAGCCAGCAAGGTTTAGAATCTCAAGTGAACTTTGACCGAGCAGGTTGTTTGGAAGACTCTGAAGAGAAGTACAGTTTCTCAAATTCAAGAATCTGAGCTTTTGAAGACGTGCAATGGATGGGCCAAGCCGCACTAGTTTAATGCATCCTTCAAAATCTAGACTCTCTAGATTTGGGAGCCATTGAAAATCAGGTGTCTTCTTTAGTTTTTCAGAGCCTCTGAGATCAATGGTTTTCAAGAAGGGCATTTCTGTCTATAAATGACCAACATCGGTTAGAGTTAACTTAGTTTTTATTACCAATAATTGAGAATTTTGGATATCAAGCAAATGAAACTCATTTTAGTTGAATAAAAAGTTACCAAAATGTATATACTTAAAGAAGAGAATAAGATAAAAATGAAGTTAAGAGTCATTCTTCGGTTTTATGTCTGACATCTTTCTTTTCATTTAAAAAATATCACACAGAACATATTAAAGAATTTCAGTTGTACCTCCAATTCTTCTCCCCATAGTTGTGCAATGTTGCTATCACGCATTATCAGTTGGACAAGTTTCCCAGGCATGGAAAATGATGGCAAACTGTCGAAAGGAAATCTATGCCACGAAAGATGTCGTAACTCATTAGAAAGACTATCTAGAAACCCTATAAACTTCACATTTTGGAAAATTAGGAGTCTAAGGTAACACATTGTTGATATGGCTTCAGCAGGCAAAAGAATCTCTTGTGGATATTCTGGGTTCAAGACTAAGGCTTGACATCTTGCTGTGAACTGAGAAAAAAATACATATAAAATTAAAAGTATGATTTCTTAAAATGCATAAACATTCAATGGATTGCAAGAGCACAAATGAACATGTTAGTCTATGATGCAATTTGAGCATTATATGCAACTAGTGATATAGCCCAATACACAGTTTTGATTAGTCAAAAAAGTTACTTTTTTAATTATTTATTGTCATTAAAATTACTTAAAAATGGAGATTATATCACTTCGCAATTGTATGCATACCTCAAATTGTATCTTAGAATTTCCCTAGATGAACTTACAATTTTGGTCTGAAACCTGTCCCTGGCCCTGGCCATAGCTGAAAGTGTCTTCTTGTTATACCATAACCTATTCCTATATTCAATATCTATAAGAAATTTTCGTCGAACTGGTTTTTGTCCCAATACTTGCAGGATAGGAAGAATCTGTATTTTCTGATCTGATATGCTTATGAGTGATTTCTCGATGAGAGTAGAAATTAGCAACTTAGAATGATCATAACAATCACCTAGGACTTCCTTAACATAGTTGATCTTGTGTCCTACAAAGAAGCATGCAATATCTAAAAATACATCCATTTCTTGCTTGTTCATTCCGTAGTCATTTCTAGAATCTTGGCAAGGTTCAATGTTGTTCATAAGATCAAATAAAACATCTAATAGCTGGTCCTC
Organism: Chamaecrista fasciculata; assembly: GCA_003254925.1. Taxonomy (NCBI): domain Eukaryota; kingdom Viridiplantae; phylum Streptophyta; class Magnoliopsida; order Fabales; family Fabaceae; genus Chamaecrista; species Chamaecrista fasciculata. Next base: position 26,746 of record QANZ01030015.1, on the reverse strand, counting down.
GTCCGGTGGTTCATAGTTTTCAGAAAATAGCAAAGCTTCAATGTGGTTCACGTGTTCAACCGAGAAATTTTCTTTCTGGTCCAGAATGTCATAGTTTCTTGAATCTTGGCAAGCTACCTCATGGTTCATTTTTTCAGCTCTGTAAATATCATGCACTCCCATTTCAAGTTGATACTCATTTGTGGTAGTTATGATGATTCTACTCCCTGCACCAAACCAGTGAATTTGGGCTAATTTCGACAGTATTAGTGGATGATCAACCTTATCAAGAACTAAGAGAGTCTTAAGGCTTCTTAAACTTGTGCTCATTAACATGGTTCCTTGATCAACATTCCATGTTTTGATTTTGCTTCAGAATTTGCTGAAGAAGATTATTTTGTAGACTTGCTATACCATATGGAATGAAGTTGTCTAGATTAATCTCAAAGAAACAACATGCATCAAATTTGTGACAAACTCTTTCATAAAAAGCAAAAGCAAGTGCTTTTGTCATTGATCCACAAATTCCTATGGCTCGAACAACATCATCCAAACCTAAATCAACCAGAATTTCTAATTCCCCTACATGAAATTGTATTTCAGATTCTTCATCCACAAAACCTGAGCCTTCATCATCCTTATTGTTTACGGCCTTCACAAGTAATTTTTGAAATATTTGGATTTCCCTAAAAAAAACAGAGGAACAACCTAATCATTATCTAAGATAACTAATGCTTTATTCTCTGAACAAAGATGATTAATGTACAATAAGAATGTAAACACTGAAGAAAGATTACTCTAAACTAAATATACTTTTAGAAAAAGAAAAGAAAAAAACCGATTTTGGTCTATCATCTCATGACCAGATTCATATACATCCAAATTTAGGATAAAGATTAATGTACACTAAATATGTATAAAGTAAAGAAAGAAGTTTTTTTCTTAAAAAAAAATTCGAAATTTTAAGTGGGATTAAGCATCGGTATCCCACTAAGGTTAAGGAATACCTCCCGACCTCTTTCAGGATTTACAAGAAGAATTTACATATTACCCATCAAATAAAGCCCTCATATGGATCAGAGGATTCAAACCCTCACTCTTGTAGGATAAGAATCCGAACCTTAACCAATTATTTCAATCTTTATTAGCAAAGAAAGAAGTTTATAATTTTAAATTTTAATTTGCTAAGTGATGTTGTTTTATTTTTATTTTTTTCAGCTTTGTTACCTCCTTTTGTTTACCTTTAACAATTCCAATATATCTTCTCTAAGCACTGACAAAAAGAAGGCTCATAAATATAATTACTAATTACTAAATAACTAAATTTTACACATAAAAGGGTAGTACTTACTCAATGGTCATAGACCGACGGGCCACTTTAGTCATAGCATTTCTCCACTTCTTCACTATGTCTAAATTATTTTTAAATTTATTTTGGTGATGGACAAAAGTTTGGTAGTAAACCCCCATCTGACATCTAATATCACATGGATCCACATCGCAGAAAATGGGCACAACAAATTGTTGCACAGAATCAATGCAATGGGCAATCATTGCTAGCTCGTCCAAGCACCATAATGATGCAGCATAGTTTCTTGAGAAGAGAACAATAGAAATCCGACACTGTTCAATCTCTTGTAGGAGATTGGGTGGACAATGCTCCCTCTTCTCATGATGATCAGAGAAACTCAGAATTGAATCTGACTCTGACAGAGAGAGATAGAATTGAATCGTGTAGTTTAATTTGTCCTCATCACAGAAACTCAGAAACACATCATACTTCCAATTCCTCCCATATGATCCAAGTACAGGCCGAAGTGAATCATGAATGTGATATTCAAGTGGCGTGATTGCAAAGCTATTAGCCTCTCTGCTTTTATCCTCTACTTTCATCTCATATGCCTCAACAAATGGTTCCACACGTTCACTGTTGATGCCACAAGCAACTAATGGTTTTCTTATTTCCTGAAAATAATATTGCCACATAGAAATATCTTGCATCAATATCAAGAAAAATATTAGGATTTACACTATGGGAAGAAGGTTTTTACTATTTAGATTGAGAAACCGATAGGGTTAGCCCAGTATAGCATTGTACAATGTGCAATATCAGACAGAGAACCCAATAATAAACATTATACAATCGACCATCATGACAGACAGATAAATAGTCAATTAAGCAACAAAAAATTAAGGTAAAGTTGAAATAGGAAATGGCAATATATACCTCCAATAATGGAAGATCTAAATTGCTATGTAGTTCCTCTTCTATTGAGTTATCACAATCATCAAAGTCTAAACATTCAGCAAATTTTGAGCAGCCAGCAACATTTAGAACCACAAGTGATCTTACACCAAACAAGTTGTTTGGGAGACTCTCAAGAGAAGTGCAATTTCTCAAATTCAAGAATGTGAGCCTATGAAGACAAGCAATGGGTGGATCAAGCTGCACTAACCCAATACATCCTTCAAAATCTAGCTTCTCCAGATTGGGTAGTCTCTCAAAATCTGGAGTCTCCTTTAGATTTTGAGAACTTCGAAGATCAATGACTTTTAGGGACGGGAATGTTGTCTAGAGAAAAGCAAGCAGAACGAGATTAGAGAGGAAATAGCAAATAAGTAAATACAATAACTGGGAATTATAGATATTTAAGAATTGAAATTCATTTGATTGGAATGAAATATTATACCTAAATAAATAGAAGAGTAAGACAAAACTGAATAATATTGAGAATACTTATTTTGTTTTGTATACCTTCAATCCCTTCCAAAGTTCTTTAATGTTGCTATCTCGCATGATCAATCGAACAAGTATATTAGGCTTGAAATTTAGTGGCAAATGAGTGAAAGGAAATCTATGCCAAGAAAGATGTCGTAAAGTGAGGCATTTGTGATAAAGCTCCAGCCCACAATGGAGTCTTTGGCACATCTTTCGGTTTCAAGACTAGTGCTTCACAACTTGTTAGAACCTCCTAAGAAATGATAACAAACAAATCATAAAGTAAAAAAATAAGTGTCATTTCTTAAAATGTACATACTTACTTGAATTTCTTAATAGAGTTTAGATGAACTTACTGTGAATGGATATTTCATAAACAAATAAGTATCTTGCTCAAACCACACCCTTCTGCTTAGTCTTGGATTTGAAGAGAAATTGTTTTGAACAAGTCTTTGCAATGTATGACGCATTTGTAATTTTTGACCCGATATGCTTATGAGTGATTTCTCAAGGAGAGTAGAAACCACTCTCTTAGAATGAATATAACAATCACTGAGGATTAATAAACCACAATAAATGAATGCAGGGGAATAGTACTGTGAATGATGGGTGGGTTCATACATATAAACAAAAACATTTATTGCAGCAATAAAGTGATGATGACGTGGCATATCATTCACCATGGATGCAAACCAAACAGTATTGAAATGGAGGGCTGAGATGCATCAGACAGTGGCATGTGATTTTGGTACAAGAGATGTGGAAGACCTCAATAGTCATCACAAACCCTATTCCTCTGTTTCCTTCTCTAATTTCACACTTGTTCCGCCTCCATTCTTCATTTTCTCACTGATTTTCACAAGCTTTAAATTATTTCTTCAAGAACAAAAAAAAAACAAAAATATCTTCTTGTTTCAATATCATTTCTGTGTTATTGTCTTCTTGCATTCTGTGATTTTAGTCTTCTTTCTCACTTCAGTTTTCTGTTCCTAAACCCCAAAAAAAGAAGAAAAAAAAAGGTTTGCTTCTTTCAACTTCTCTTTTGCTGCAGATCCTACAGTTATCTGCTAGCTTGAATCTATTCTATTAGTGTGATTTTCACAATCTTTTTTTTCTAGATCCAAACAAAAAAAATATTTCCTTTCCACTCTTAAAAGGCAAAAAAATTCTCTTGTTTTCCCCCTTTATAATTTTTGCATTACTGTCTTCTTTTGATTTCAAATTTCACAGCTTTCTGCTTCTAAACCCCAAAAGAAAAAAAAGAGTGATCTTTGAAACACAAGTGAAGTGGATTGCAGTTGCAGGAGTCCAAGTGTGTGTGAAGCTTCTCACAATAATTGTATGTTTCTATTTTGTGATATGTTTTATTATTCATTCTCATAATAACATTTCTGATTTATTTGCACTCACCACA
>QANZ01030015.1:0-12031 GCA_003254925.1 Chamaecrista fasciculata | reverse complement strand
TTATTATTATTATTATTATCATTTACAGGTGATTCCCAACCTAGAATCACTATCATTAAGTCAAAAAGATATTGTGACCTTTGAAAGAAATGACCAATTTCAAGCTGAGCTGTTTCATGAAGTGAAGAAACTTTGTCTAGAAAGCTTTGTCGGAGATTCAATAGCCTTTCCGTATGATTTTCTTGCAATTGGGAGATTTCCAAATGTCAATGAACTTAATGTGAATCATAGTTCATTTGAGGAGATATTCCCATCTCAAGTACAACATGTTGATGATTTGGGAGAAATTGCACCGTTTAAGAAATTATACCTTGCCAATTTGGATCAGCTCAAGAGCATTTGGAATGATGATAATGTGGATTCTCAGCTTCCATCAATTGCTCAAAATTTAGAAAGGCTTAAAGTTGAATGTTGTTGTAGCTTGATTAAGTTGACACCATCTTCTGCTTCACTTCAAAATCTCACATATTTGAAGTTGTCTGGTTGTCATCAACTAACCTATTTGGTTACAACATCAACTGCAAAAAGCTTGGTGAATCTCGGTTGGTTGGAGATAACAGATTGCGAAAAGATGGAAGAAATCATAACAAATGAGAATAATGATGCAGAAGCTGGCGCAATCACATTCAATAAGTTGTGGACTTTGAAACTTACTAATCTTCCGATCTTGAAGAGCTTTTGTTCAGAAAATCAAAGCTTCAAATTCCCAGATTTGGAGTGTCTAAGTATAAAGGGATGCCATCAAATGAAGATGTTTTGTCATGGAGTCTTGGAAACACCAATATTGGAAGGCCTGGTAACAGAAGAGCGTAGAACACCTTTGGAGGGAGATCTTAACAAAACAATAGAATTGTTAATCTCAGACAAGGTACAAAAAAAAGAGCATTCACGTTTACATACTTATTCCAATCTCCTTATCTTTTTTTTTTCTTCTTCTAACAATGGCTTATTGGAAAACAAAATCCTCTATATTGGCTTTGCAGGATGGTTAATTAAAATATGCACAAGGTTAAGCTCATCATTCATGGTATCTGTGATGAATCTTCTTCAGGTTTGTTCCAATGCTTTCAATTCTGTTGTTTAAATTCTTCTCTCTCCTACTTTGAATTCTATGCTTCCATTAATTACTTCCCTCTGATTTAGTGGTCATGATGAATGGACTTTCTTGTTAGAACAAATTCAAAAGAATATATATGTATATATAAAACTTAAATTTTAAAATAACCTGCTTCTTGTGGCTTGTCATTTTGTTTTAATATTCGCATTTAAATAATCTTCCTATATATTAACATGTCTTATTCCTACCTTATCGTGTTTCTGCAATCATTGTGAATGGATAATATTGCGATTCCTGTTCAAAAACTTGAATACATGCACAGACAGACTCTTCGTGATATCTGAAAATGGTATGATTAAAATGATAATAAAGCTTAAATTTAAATATAAACAAAGTGCTTTCTCATACTACAGTGCTCAAACCATATTTGTGTATATGCTACAAAGTCAGAAGAGACAAACATTTTTAAGGATTGAACATCTAAGATAGAAGTTGGGCACAGTTTTTTAAATTCTTCTTATTTACATGTTATGCTCCTGCTTTTTATTTTTTTAAGGGGATTGTTATCACAGTCACAGATTTGAACACTTATATATACTGGTTCATTTATTATGCAATTTTGGTGTTTTTATGATTATGAGGTTTGATTTTTTTAATTGATTTTTTAATATCATATAGTGACATCATGAGATTGATGAGAGTGTTGGAGGAATTCTTTTAGCTTAGCTTGTGTGATATCATATAGTATATATAAACCAAATCAACTATTTTTAAAACATAGATTAAACTCCTTTATCATATTTTTTTTTCACTGCCGTGTCATAAATCCAATATTGTTGTGTGAAACTCATTTTAGTTTTGATATTTTTTGAATGACCCCAAATCAAATAATCAGTTATGCTTTTTCTTGAATATAAAAACTATTGGATTCAGGTACCTGTCTTCACTATTTGGTTATGCTTTTCCATGTTTTCAATTTAGAATTTTAAAAACAAATTCTTGTTATACCAATCTTGACTATTTCTCCCTCATTCCTTCTTATATTTCCATATTTCTTTGAATTGTTTTTTATGCTGCTTTTGAATATACTCAAAATTCACTGGTCCTGCATGCAATGAAAATTTGTGGCAATATGAAGTTTCTACTACCTTGGTTGATATTTTTAGGAATTTCAATGTGGAAATTTTAACACTACTTTTTGGATTATATTTTTTTCAGGGACAACTTCAGCAGTCAGTTTCGTCTATCAGTAGTAATGAATAAGAAGATTTCAACTTGTCTTGTAGCATTTGGGTTTTGGGATTGTCTTCTGTATGTTTGTAGGATTTGAACAACCTGTGTGTTGAAGGATTTAGACATGTTATGTATGTGTTCTAAAACTTGATACTTCACTTATGTGTTGTAGAACTAGGATATTTTATCAGTGTTGACTGTGAAATATATGCTTGTTAGAAGAAAGGGCATTAAAAATCAATTTATGGAGTTCCATGAATTGTAGCTTTATATTTCTACTGGGCGATTTATAGTTAATTCTTCTTGACTTCCAATTCTTTGTTCTCCAATGTTTATTGAAGATCAAATAAAAATCTCTCCTTTTTGTATTTCCAAAATCTCAGTGAGTTCAATTGTGGCCATCATTCATCGAAATAAGAAAAGATATTCTGATTTTGAATTTCCGAGAATGAGATATAAAGAATGGATGGATAGTCGTACTGCCATTGATACAGATTCTAAGAAATGGGGAAAATTGGTTTCTACCACGTTGGTAAAACAGAAGGGAGGACGATTTGAAAAGAAGAGGACCATTTTCTCTAATGTCACCCTCCGTGAAGATGCAAAAAGACACTAAGCAAAAGTAATCTTTCTAATATAATATAGTTTTATACTCCCTTTGTGATATATATGAGCCTTCTAATAAACCCTCAACATGATCTCCCACAAATGAAATAATGTCAAAGTTCACTGCATTTGTTGTTCAAAGTAACAGATCGAAAAACTAAAGAAAAATGATGCACAATAAGTTCATCATAGTCTATTACTCTATTAGTGTACAAAAGTCAAATCAAATAAAAATACTTGATCACTAGATATACTAAACTCTAAATATTCAAAAATTATTACCTATGTATATTTCCATGATATCTTTTTTAACTTTAATGAAATTTTATAAACTAAAATGCGAATTTCGTCCTGTAACTTTGCTTCAGGTCCTAAATCAGTTCTATATTTTTTTTTGTCTCGAATTTGGTCTTGTATCTTTGCTCCAGGTCTCAAATAAGTCATATATCTTTTTTTGTCTCGAATTTGGTCCTATATGTTTTGAAAACCTCCCACCGTTAGTCCTCTGTCCATTTTAAATTAAAATTTAGTCCTGGAAACTTCAAGTCCCTTTCACTTTAGTCCCTGACTATCAAAATGAAAGTGAAAGAGCATCTTTGAAGATTCTCAAACCCTACATCTTGGTCCCTAATCCATGAATTCTTCATGAAATGGAATAGTTATACAAAAACAACACAAATTAAAGTTATGGGACCAACGGTGAGACGTTTTCCAAAGTTATGGGACCAAAATTGTAACAAAAAAAGTTATGGGACCAAATTGAGACCTTTGCCAAAGTTATGGGACCAAAATTGCAACAAAAAAAGTTATGGGACCAAATTGAAACTTTTGTCAAAATTATGGGACCAAAAGTACAGTTTAACCTTATTATTTTGGTCTTTGTTGGAGTTTTGGAATATTTGAACTTCTCGTTCCAAAGTGTTTCCAAAATCTTGTGGGAGAGTGATTAAACCAGCTCGTGCCTGTCATGTGCTCATTTTCCGTCAAATGCAGACGGAAATAAAACACATGGGACCAATTCGCTAACAAAGTAAACCACGGGGCACCAAAATGAAAAAAAATTTCTTTCAGGGTACCAAAGTGAAACCGCCCCTAACCACAGTGTACCAAACTGCAATTTACCCTTTTTTTTTTTATATAGGTAACACAAGACTCAAAACAAAATACAACAAATTGATTAGTTTAGCCCAAAATATCTAGAAAAACACTACTTTTCGAGTTGGCTATAACTTTGCGCACAGTGCTCGGATTCATGCGATTCCAATTCGAGGTGAAAGATGAGATTCTGAACTATCAAAATGACCTACTACACGTCCAAAAACTCAAAGTGAAAGTGAACGAACAACATGAAATTTATATTAGTCCAGAATTTCTCCACACAAAACAGATTCTGCAATATTTTTTTTTCCATTTTTTTTTTCGTTTTTTTTTAAGAAATTGGAAGAACAAAAAAAAATTATAAACAAGAATTTATCCCAAACCACAGCTCTGATACCAAATGATGCGGAACCCCAAGGTTATAACGAACTCGAAACCCCAACACACAAGTTGAATAGAACAAATAGATGGAATGAAACCCCCAACCTAATGAACCCCCAAATGATAAGTGCAAATGGAAACACAAATAATCGGTTCGCCACAAGTGATTACCTTGATAAGAATATATTCTTGATGCAATAGAAGAAGACAGGTACCACCTCTCCTATGTATTCTTCTTTTAGCCAAGAAGAAAAGAAAAGCACAATGCTCATATAAAATTCTCAAAACTTCCCTTACAAAAGAGTTAATGGAGTATTTATACTCTATGAAATAGAAAACCCTAAAACCTAATGGGCTCTACTAATATTCCATCAACTAAAGCCCAATTAAAAGATAATGTTTAAAATAAACTAATATGAAGGTTTTAAAAAACTGATGAAATTAAAATAAAAAACCAAAAACATAAAAACTAGTTCAATAACTAATGGACGTCAAATATAAAATTCCAAATACAATGATTTTCGTCCAAATTAGAAGCCCCAATTTTAATAAGCTTTGTATCACCAAAATAAAATGATTTAGGCCCAAATAAATCTCCACATGTGTAGTACCTGGGTCCAACTCTTGAACTTGATTTATTCAAGCTTATAATATGTTGAAAAACTCCACTTTCAGCCCCCACAAATAAAGTGGCGATTCCAACATTGTTTGAAAGTTCATTTGTCATTAGAATTGTCCAAGTTATTTCCACAAGCTCGCTCATTGTCCTTGATATTTCTTGATATGGAAGTGTCCCTCATGCTCGCATCCTGTTGTACGAGTTCTTAGGATTATGTTTAAACTTGAGAGTTGAGTGCATCACATATTCACATTCATATTTCTAGTTTATTTTTATTTTTATGTACGTAATGCGATAGTTTAAATGTCTACCAATCTTGACAGAATTGGTTGAGTTTGAAAAAAAAAAGTTACAAATTTGACAATAACAACAAAATTATTGCAATGAAGTTAAAACTCCCTTCATTAATTACTTAGAAGTTAAAAATTGAAAGGGACAAATTATATATATGTGTTGGTATTATAATTAACCATTAGTTAGGTAATAATTAAACAAAATTATTGCAATGAAGTTAATACTTACCTGTTTGGTTTGAGATTTATCGCATATCTAATAGTACAAAGATATAGTCACAAGCATACCAAAACTTAAACACTAAAACCGCATTTTTATATTTTTTAAGAAAGACGCCAAGTCCAAAAGAACCAAATCGAATGGAAAGAAATATAATAAAATTACACTTTGGTATCATGTTTTATAGACTGATTTCAATTTGGTACCCTATTCTTTAAAAAATTGACACTTTGGTACCTGTTCTTTGCACAGTTGACACTTTAGACTGATTTCAATTTGGTCCCATAACTTTTTTTGTTGCAATTTTGGTTCCATAACTTTGGCAAAGGTCTCAATTTGGTCCTATAACTTTTTTGTTTCAATTTTGGTCCCATAACTTTTGAAAATGTTTCACTGTTGGTATCAATACTGATTTTCATCCATTATTTGTCGCTAAAGATGATCTGACATACTGAGTTGGATGATGACGTGGCAAATATGGGTGAAGTTATGAGACAAATGGAAATCAGTTTGGGACCAAAGATGAGATGTTTTTAGAAGTTATGGGACCAAAATTGTAACAAAAAAAGTTATGGGACCAAATTGAGACCTTTGCCAAAGTTATGGGACCAAAATTGCAACAAAAAAAGTTATGGGACCAAATTGAAACCTTTGTCAATGTTATGGGACCAAAAATGCACTTTAGCCAAAAAAACAAAGTAATATTGAGTTGTTTTTTTTTTTTTTTTTTTTTTTTTTTTTTTTTTTTTTTTTTTTTTTTTTTTTTTTTTTTTTTTTTTTTTTTTTTTTTTTTTTTTTTTTTTTTTTTTTTTTTTTTTTTTTTTTTTTTTTTTTTTTTTTTTTTTTTTTTTTTTTTTTTTTTTTTTTTTTTTTTTTTTTTTTTTTTTTTTTTTTTTTTTTTTTTTTTTTTTTTTTTTTTTTTTTTTTTTTTTTTTTTTTTTTTTTTTTTTTTTTTTTTTTTTTTTTTTTTTTTTTTTTTTTTTTTTTTTTTTTTTTTTTTTTTTTTTTTTTTTTTTTTTTTTTTTTTTTTTTTTTTTTTTTTTTTTTTTTTTTTTTTTTTTTTTTTTTTTTTTTTTTTTTTTTTTTTTTTTTTTTTTTTTTTTTTTTTTTTTTTTTTTTTTTTTTTTTTTTTTTTTTTTTTTTTTTTTTTTTTTTTTTTTTTTTTTTTTTTTTTTTTTTTTTTTTTTTTTTTTTTTTTTTTTTTTTTTTTTTTTTTTTTTTTTTTTTTTTTTTTTTTTTTTTTTTTTTTTTTTTTTTTTTTTTTTTTTTTTTTTTTTTTTTTTTTTTTCAGATTACCCTTTCATGCTCTTAATGTTTGGGGCCAGTTTCAGTTATGTCTCTAACGTTTGTTTTGTGCCAATCATGCCCCCAATGTGAAATGCTGGTGTAAATTATACTCTAACCTCAATTTTCTTTTGGGGCAAAGTCCTATTTTAGTCCCTCAAGTTTGCTCAAAGTTCCGTTTTGGTCCCTAAAGTCTCTGGCGAACTTTTCAGCGAGATACACTGCGGCCCCGACGACTACGAAAACTCCTGATCCAAGGTTTTCTTACCTCTTGAGTTCAATGACGTCCTTCATTTTGCAAATAAATGATCGGAAATATGATTTTCAGCGATTGTGTAACTTTTCTTACCTCCAATCTTTTTTTTCATAAAATGGAGGCTGTCATTGAACTCAGGAAGTCAAAAACTGTTGGATTAGGGATTTTCGTAGTTGTTAGGACCACCATGTATTTCGCCAGAAAGTTCGCCGGAGACTTGAAGGTACAAAATGAAACATTGAATAAACTTGAGGGGGCAAAACAATCATGTTTAAACTAGACAGGAATTTCGACAAAAAATGAAAAAAGAAAAGTAAAAGACAAGGATGAATGAACACTTAACATATAAAATCAAATGCGTGAAGTGAACGGTAGTGAGTGGTGCCCCGCGATAAACGGTGATAAACAACGGTAAGCGACAGTGGACAATGGTGAACAAAACCACCGATTAAACTGAAACACAAGCATCCTATATGAAAACCTAGCATTTTGGGTGAAGTTGAAGTTGATATTGAGTCGTAGCTATGTCCACGGCCGTTGAAAATCATGGGATTGTCTCAATATGTTTTGGTTTTAAATTCAAATATGATAAATTTGGAGTTAATTTTTAACAAATTGTTTTTACCCAATCAAAATTACAGATCTAACTCTAAAGTATTTTTTGAAACTAGAGCGTCACATGCCAATACATAGAAATGAAAGATGCCTTGCAAGATCAATAATCTCATGCATTGGATCCATTCTCGTACAGATTTATTAAATTATATTCATTCATCCATCCATGTAATAGAATGAGCATGTTCTGTGCGGGTGACATACATACACCATCACTTGAAGGCGTTCAATATGACTGGAGGAAATATGAAAAGCTTGTGGAGAAGAACCTTAACACAACAATCCAACAATTATTTACAGCAAAAGTACGTACAATTACTTCACCATCTATTTTTAACGATATATATACCCCACCTCATCTAAATTATTAATAGCGTTTGTGTAAAAATTAATTTAAATTTTATAATTATAATTCTAAAATTAAAAAATAAAAATATTATTTTATTATATTTTATAATAAAATTTAGTTTTATAATTTTTTTTATTTTAATTGTAAATTATTTTTTTATTTGAATTGAAGTGGTGGGAATTTGATTAATTTTATCTACTATATATGTTTTCTCTCTTCCAACCCACATATTTATTTTAATACCTACAAATCAATCAAATGCAAATATTATAATAGTTATAAATTATTTATATATATACACACATATACTTACAAGTATTTAAATTCTGGTCAAATTAAAAATAATGTGTAGAATGGTTCGAGAAATTAATTAAAGTAGCTTCTAAATTAAAAATTTCAACTTATTCAGAAGTCAGGTGAAAATAGTATTAATATAATAAAATAATTGTTATATAAACATCTAAAAAATATATGATTTTTAAAATTTTCTAAAAGGTAAATAATTTTATGGTAAAATTCACCAACCCTTTGTAGATTTTATATTGTTTAACTTCAAAAACACTTTAATTTGTGACTAAAAGAATATCTTCCACGCTATTATTTCAAAATTTGCATTTGCTTCCCGCAATATATGAAATATGCATCTGTACGTTCTACTCGTTTAGTAATATGCATTTTTCAATAACTTATTTAATGTATTGTTAAATTTGCTAAGGTCACAACATTGGAGCTGCATCCTGAGATGAGAAATATATGGATGGAAAAACTTCCACACGACATGCCTTTTAGCAGATTGGAAGATTTAATTGTGGACAATTGTGACTTCTTATCTGAATATGTGATTCCAACACATTTAATAAGATTCTTGAGGAAGTTGAAAGTGTTGAAAGTGCGTAATTGCCATGCTATAAAGACAATATTCGATCTGAAGGGGACTGATTTGGACGAAGAGACCCACAATTTGCTAGCAAATATCCGCCTGAAAAAGTTAAAACTTCATAATTTGCCAAACTTAAAGTGTGTGTGGATCCAAGACCTTGATGAAAGTACTTGTTTTCAACACTTGGAAAAACTGTATGTTAGTGAATGTGAAAGTCTAAGAAATATTTTTGTGGCATCTATAGCGAAAGGGCTTGGCCAGCTTGAAAAGTTGTCTATAGTATCATGTGGGGTTGAGGTGATTATTGCAAAAGATGAGACTTCAAAGGAATCTCCAAATTTTGTGTTTCCTCGGTTAAGCTATTTGAAATTGGACAAGTTATCTAATCTCAAGTGCTTTTATCCAGAAAGGTGTACATTTGAGTGGCCACGACTTACAACTTTATTTGTGTCCCAATGTGAGAATCTTAATGTATTTGGTACAGAAATGACAAGTATCACAGAATCAGATAGAGAAGATGAAGTACCACCTCTATTCTTGGCTGAAAAGGTTAGTTTAACTTTCATTAACCCTTTTTTTTTGTCTTTAATTTTTAATTTAACATTTTTGGTTTTTATGTTTTTTACAGCTCAAGTTTCTATTATATTGGATCTTTTTATAATTTTTATTTGCACGTTATTTCATTGAAGGAACCAATAACAGAAGTCAAAAGTACTGAAAAAAATAGTGCAACTAACTTTAGTTTCTATTATAATTTCAGTTTATAATCACATTTCTCCAAAATCATAATTATGATTTTTTTTATATATATACCATAATAACAAAATTGCATTTTTTTTACGTGCTGTTAATTCGAAATTAGAAACCGAGTGAGGACATCTGTTTTATTTGTGCCTTATCAACATGAGAATTTAAGTTCTTAATGAGTTAAAATTATAATAGTAAATAGACTGACTAGATTTCACTAATGCAATTAACTCATCTAACTCATTGATGAATTTAGTTACTCTACTCTTATCTCACACTATTGTTATCAAAGTAAACAGGTGAGACTGAAAACTAAGTGAACACTTTGGATGAGTTTTTTCAATTTTTTCCTTTTTCGTAATCAAAGTTGATGTATTTATGAGAAAATTCTAATCACTTTTTTCCTTTTTCTTAATCAAAGTTTTTTCCATTATTTGCATCTAAATACTGATTTATCATTATTATTATTATCATTTACAGGTGATTCCCAACCTAGAATCACTATCATTAAGTCAAAAAGATATTGTGACCTTTGAAAGAAATGGCCAATTTCAAGCTGAGCTGTTTCATGAAGTGAAGGAACTTTGTCTAGAAAGCTTTGTCGGAGAATCAATAGCCTTTCCGTATGATTTTCTTGCAATTGGGAGATTTCCAAATCTCAATGAACTTACTGTGAGTCATTGTTCGTTTGAAGAGATATTTCGATCTCAAGTACATGTTGATGATGTGGATTCTCAGCTACCATCACTTTCTCAAAATTTAGAAAGTCTTGAAGTTGAATGTTGTTGTAGCTTGATTAAGTTGACACCATCTTCTGCTTCGCTTGAAAATCTCACATATTTGAAGGTGTCTGGTTGTTATCAACTAACCTATTTGGTTACAACATCAACAGCCAAAAGCTTGGTGAATCTCTGTTGGTTGGAGATAACAGATTGCCAAAAGATGGAAGAAATCATAACAAATGAGAATAAAGATGCAGAAGCTGGCGCAATCACATTCAATGAGTTGTGGAGATTGAAACTTACTAATCTGCCGATCTTGAAGAGTTTTTGTTCGGAAAATCAGAGCTTCAAATTCCCAGCTTTAGAGTATCTAACTATAAAGGGATGCCATCAAATGAAGATGTTTTGTCATGGAGTCTTGGAAACACCAATATTGGAAGACCTGAAAACAGAAGAGGGTAGAACACCTTTGGAGGGAGATCTTAACAAAACAATAGAATTGTTAATCTCAGACAAGGTACAGAAAACAATAGAGCATTCACGTTTACATACTTATTCCAATCTCCTTATCTCTTTTATTTTTCTCTTCTTCTCTAAAAATGGCTTATTGGAAAACAAAATCCTCCGTTTTGCCTTTGCAGGATGGTTAATTAAAATATGCACAATGTTAAGCTCATCATTCATGGTATATGTGATGAATCTTCTTCAGGTTTGTTCCAATGCTTTCAATCCTGTTGTTCAAATTCTTCTCTCTCCTACTTTGAATTTTATACTACCATTAATTACTTCCCTCTGATTTAGTGGTCATGATGAATAGATTGCTTGTTAGAACAAATTCAAAAGAATATATATGAAAAAAAAAAACTTAAATTTTAAAATAACCTGCTTCTTGTGGCTTGTCATTTTGTTTTAATATTCGCATTTAAATAATCTTCCTATATATTAACATGTCTTATTCCTACCTTATTGTGTTTCTGCATTCATTGTGAATGGATAATATTGCGATTCTTGTTGAAAAACTTGAATACATGCACAGACAGAGTCTTCATGATATCTGAAAATGGTATGATTAAAATGATAATAAAGCTTTAATCTAAATATAAACAAAGTGCTTTCTCATACTACAGTGCTCAAATCATATTTGTGTATATGCTACAAAGTCAAAAGAGACAAATTTTTTTAAGGACTGAACATCTAAGATAGAAGTTGGGCACAGTTTTTTAAATTCTTCTTATTTACATGTTATGTTCCTTCTGCTTTTTATTTTTTTAAGGGGATTGTTATCACAGATTTGAACACTTATATATACTGGTTCATTTATTATGCAATTTTGGTGTTTTTATGATTATGAGGTTTGATTTTTTTAATATCATTTAGTGACATCATGAGATTGAGAGTGTTGGAGGAATTCTTTTAGCTTAGCTTGTGTAATATCATATAGTATAAACCAACTCAACTATTTTTTGGATTCAGATACCTATCTTCACTATTTGGTTATGCTTTTCCATATTTCCAATCTTTAGATGAGAAGTGAGGAAGAGACAATTTAAAAAACAAGTTCTTGTTATACCAATCTTGACTGTTTCTCCCTCATTCCTTCTTATATTTCCATATTTCTTTGAATTGTTTTTTATGCTGCTTTTGAATATACTAAAAAATTAACTGGTCCTG
>QANZ01029983.1:11410-29829 GCA_003254925.1 Chamaecrista fasciculata | reverse complement strand
TAGTTCTAAGAGCAATCAATGAATAAACATAATTAAATAACAACACCCTGGACTATGAAGAACGATGAACTCTTGCTTCCTTCATGATACTCCTCTAGGATAAAGACGTTTAGGCTCTCATCATGGAGAAACCTATTGACAACTACTCTCTAAATCTACTCTAAGTTTGCCTCCAGTTGAGGTGCTGGGGCGTGAATTGGGATTGAAAGTGGCTAATTGAGAAGTGGCATGAGAGCTCTATTTATAGTCCAAGTTAAGGAATATGGGTCGTTGGATGGTATCTTGATATCTTGGATCCTGGCCGTCCAAATCATATCTTGAAACTTAATAAGTTACTTGTTGACGTCATACTCTTCCATATCTTGGAGCTCAAGTTTACTTGTTGACGTCATATTCTTCTAAGAGTCATGCGCCGCGAGAAGTCCTATTTTCCGCCGGCGGCCCACGTGGAGGCGCAACAATATCTTGTGTGATTTGATATCTTCTCGTTGATTTTAGATGATTCCCATTGGTTAGACCCTGTTTGGATATCTGAATCACTAAAAACCCATTAAATAGCACTTATTTATAAAATAAAATAAATAAACACTAATTAACCTATTTTATCCACTTTATTATGCCATACCTTGGTGCAGCCCTTAGCATAGTAATTGCTCTAATTATAATATATTATTATTATAAACACATTAAAAGAAGGCCAAATAACTTGTTCACTTTTGGGTTGATCAGTATCTCACATGTATAAGTGTGTATTTGTCAATACGAAGTACATTACGTCATAAAATATGTTAACACATGTCTACCCTATTTATATACATCAAAAGTGTTAGGCTAGAAAGTCAAAATATATCTACTTATATCATAATATGTCTCTAAGAACTCTGAGCGTCACCAACATCGGGTACCATTGCGTCACCCCAGCCTTCTGGAAAACCATAGGCCGATGGATACCTTGGGGAATACTGTGGAAGGTCCGAGGCTACGGGGAATACTGGTACATCGAACACCTAATATGTCGCTCCTACTACTACTGCACAAGGTCCTAGGAATTAGAGTGTCACCGATTCTATGTCGCACTGAACGTATATAGTATTTAGGCATTGCTAGTCTGAATACATCATGAGTAGGGACTGAGAACAGAAATTCTCAGTAGGATAAAATTATAAGAACACATGATATATTCAGTTGTATAAGCTACAGAAAACATTGTTACTTTAAAATAAATAACACAAACTCGTAATATTCGTAATTCGTCTTCCTCATGCTGGTGTACTTACTTACCTTCCGTATACTAGGGCGTCCCCTAGCTGGATCCAAACGGAATCCATGATTGAGATCACATTCCTTATCAAGGATTGTTTCTCCGTATAATCTTGAGATCACCTCCCTTACTGAGGATCATTTCTCCGTAATGCTACAAAGTTTGAGTTAAAAATATAATACATACATGCATTAATTAGAATATATTTATTTCAATAGATAATATAGTGTAGGACTTTTTATTTATTTATTTATAATTTGAGATTTCATTTATAGTTATTTTAATTATTGAATAGCATTGAGTTCAACAATGTCGCAGTCCAATGGTCTTACATTTGGGCAAATTGGTACATAAATGATCATGTTCAGGTATCCTTTAGGGTCCAATAAACAAGTCCAAGTGTCACAAGTTTCAATATTAAATTCTCCAGCATTTGATTTACATATTTATGTAACAGTCCCACACCAATTATCAATGATAGATATTATATATTCTAACTAAAACATGAAAACAATAGTCATAATTGTATATTTCAAGAGTAACACATCATGTCATTTTTAATAGACACATAATAAGAAAATAGACTTATAGTAGTAGAGAAACTTATCACTACTGCTGTTGGGAAATCCCGGAGCAAAACACGCAGCGGAAGCAAAAAGTTAAAACAAAAATTTTTATGCGCTGCCCAAGGATTTCCAACCCTGAGATCCGCTAGTTGAATTTAAAACCAGATACGAAAAGTGTTATACCTCAAGCTTTCAATTGGCTAGTTAAACTAGGCGAGTCTGAGAAGTCCGTTTGCAACGTCCTTCCTCTACCGGTGATCCACACGAACAGTTTCCCGAACACAAGGTGCTAGCCTTCTGTCTCTTTCTCCAAAGAAACAAGGGACTTGAATCTACAGTGTTTGAATTCAAGAACTCCTTCTTTGAATTCAAGCTAGGTGGCGCAACAATGGAGGAGAACAACAAAACTCCTTTTGTTTTCTTCTCTCAAAAACCCTAATGCCCAATCGACCTTCTCTCTCTAACTCTTTAGGAGAAAAGTCGAACTTCTCTCTCTACAAAGGAAGAAGGCGATTTTCTCTCTCTCTCAACAAGGAGGAAGATGAATGCTAAATGAATTAGGGTTTCACACTTATGTGTAATGGGCTAGGCGACTTTTAGGCTATATAATTACCAAAATTATGNTATTATAAAACGTTATCCCTATAAAAATTACATATATACATATATTTTATATTTCCAAGGGTGCTATATTCCAAGAGCCCAAACTATGTGATTAAATAAATCCTCCTCTATCTATTGCGGGTCGAGGACTCCTTCCCCTTCTTCAAACTCCGATTCATATTTTTCATAGGGAAATCTCTGATCAACGATAGAACAAGATCCATTTTGAATCATATTTAAGGGATTTCTTGGTTCGGGCCGAAGGAATATATATATAGAATATATTTTGAATCATATTACAAGAATATACATATACGAATATATATATATATTACATAATTTGTTCCTTCTCTGTGACTGGGCTTCCCAGGTTTGGTTTTGCAATCCCTTTACTTTTAAGGTTGACAAGTATAAAATAACTAGAATAGATGCTTGGTTTTCTAGTTTAGTTTCTGATATGAACTTTGATAGTTTTCAGTTGGCTATCTTAGCTATGCTTTGTTGGTATATATGGAAAGACAGGTGTGCTTTAGTATTTGAAAATCATATTTTGAACCCTGTGATTACTGTTGATAAGGCCTTTGAAGTTGTTAATGAATTCTGGACTGCAAATGGATGGTCTCATGCTTTGACTGATACTGTTACCTTTGAGAAGGCTATGCAACCTTGGAAGCCTCCTCCTCAGGACTTTGTTAAAGTAAACATGGATGGTGCCTTCGTTAAAGATGGTAGCAAGGCAGGTGTAGGTATTGTTTTCAGAGACACTACTGGTTGTCTGATTGAATCATCTAGTATTGTTGTTGCTGCTTCTTCGGCTTTGGTTGCTGAAGCCTTAGCCCTAAAGAAAGCTGTGCAAATGTCTTTGGATCTCTCTCTCTCCAAAGTTCATTTTGAAACGGATTGTGAATGTTTTGTTAATGATGTGAACTTACCCTCTTCAGTTGTGGACTAAAGGTGCATTCCTATGGTCAATGACATCAAGTTTTTGCTGAATAACATTCCTTTGAGTAAGGTGTTGTGGGCTAGTAGGTCTTCTAACAAGGCCGTCGATTGGCTGGCNGTGGCGCCATCCACCTGGAGTTCAGAGAAAGAGTTCCTGAATTCACAATCTGTAGATTGGATCCTGAGTCTCTTTGGAGAAAGAGGCGTGGAGGCTAGCACCTCGTGTTCGGGAAACTGTTCGTGTGGATCACCGGTAGAGGAAGGACGTGGAGACGGACTTCTAGACTCACCAGTATCACCAATCCGATTGAAAGCCTGAGGTATAACACTTTTCGTATCTGGTTTTAAATTCAGCTAGCGGATCTCAGGGTGGGACTTTCCTGGGGGCGCAAGTTTTTTTTAATTTACGTTTCTTCCGCTGCGTGTTTCCCCGGGGATTTCCCAACATGGTTTTCTAGTTTAGTTTCTGATATGAACTTTGATAGTTTTCAGTTGGCTATCTTAGCTATGCTTTGTTGGTATATATGGAAAGGCAGGTGTGCTTTAGTATTTGAAAATCATATTTTGAACCCTGTGATTACTGTTGATAAGGCCTTTGAAGTTGTTAATGAATTCTGGACTGCAAATGGATGGTCTCATGCTTTGATTGATATTGTTATCTTTGAGAAGGCTATGCAACCTTGGAAGCCTCCGCCTCAGGACTTTGTTAAAGTAAACATGGATGGTGCCTTCGTTAAAGATGGTAGCAAGGCAGGTGTAGGTATTGTTTTCAGAGACTCTGGTGGCTGTCTGATTGAATCATCTAGTATTGTTGTTGCTGCTTCTTCGGCTTTGGTTGCTGAAGCCTCAGCCCTAAAGAAAGCTGTGCAAATGTCTTTGGATCTCTCTCTCTCCAAAGTTCATTTTGAAACGGATTGTGAATGTTTCATTAATGATGTGAACTTACCCTCTTTAGTTGTGGACTGGAGGTGCATTCCTATGGTCAATGACATCAAGTTTTTGCTGAATAACATTCCTTTGAGTAAGGTGTTATGGGCTAGTAGGTCTTCTAACAAGGCCGTCGATTGGCTGGCCAAGTATGCTTTAAAGGGGATGAGTCGTTTTGAGTGGGCGTCTGGGCTCCCATCCTCTTTTCTCTCCATCATCTCTGCTGATATTGCTGCTGATAGGAGTGGAATTAGCTGACTTTAGTTTTTCTTAGTTTAGCTTTCTGCTTTGGTTTTCTTTGTTGTTTTTTTTTATTGTTTGCCTTTTCTTTTCAGTTTGTTCTCTTCGTTGGTTTTTGTTGCCTCTCTAGTACTGCGACTTTGTGTGTTTTTCTGTCTTGTTTTGGGCCCGCCTTGGCTGGGCTTTCGTTTATTGAAGTATCTTTTCAGGAAAAAAAAATTATATATATATATATATAGATATAGTATTAATATATGCATAAAGAAAAGAGACTAAATCTTCATGAACTTCTTTTGCATAGATGTTATAAAATGTTGTTAGTATGAGAGTGTGTATATATACATGCATAAAAGTAGTAATTCATTAGTAAGTTTTTTTGAAGAAATAGGAGTAGGTCGCTGTAGTAAGATGACAGTCTGCATACTTACATAAAGCGTGATACGGAGTAGAGAAGGGGATTAGAAACTAGATTCGGGACAAGAGTTTTAATTTCTAACCTCCTTCTCTACTACGTATCACGATTCATATCTGGTATCAGAGCCTAAGGACATCCACTATCTCAAGCCCGTGGGTAGAGAAGGAGAATGCATGCAAGATGGGAATAATGTGATTGTCGCTTACTAGCTTGTTCATGCTCTAAGAAATATGCATGTTGGGAAATATTGTCAATGATACCAAATCCTTTGGAAAAATTTCAAGAAGTTTAAATCTTCAAAAGCAATGTAAAGCTACTTAAGATACATTTAGATAACAAACCAAACTGACAACCGTATGAATTTGTCAAAGCTTGAGAAAAAGAACAATGGTAGTTTCCATTATTCTTGCTGCCACACCTATATCTATAATAGAAAACCCCATCTTTGATTCCAAATCTAAAAGGACAAATTTAATGGTTCCCACGAATGAAATCCTGAAACAAACTGAAACTTTAATCTCAAAAAAAAAAGTTCCTAGAAGAGCAAGCATCATACGAAAGAATTTGAAAAATGCAAACTTAAACTCAAATATAACAATTAAATTATGAAAATCAAAAGTGAACTAATCAATTAAACCCCATTTTCGATGAAGGAAAGCGAACACTTAAATGAGTTTATGAATTTTGACCCCTTTTTCTACTATTATTAATTGAATCCAAACTAGTGGTTTGTTGAAGAAGGGTTTAGGGTTTAGACACTGGAGCCGAAAGCACAATCAGCGTCATCAACTGTAGAGGCGATTTTTTACTTCTCTCATGGATATGGTGGTTCTCTCTCGATAGGTTAGTACTGCAAATGGTTCTCTCTCAACTTTTCTCTCTCTTCAGTGTCTCTAATGCATCTTTTGTCTAAGCTTCAATAGTCGTGGGGTCTCTGATTATGTTTAGTGATCAAAGAAGCTATTGGCGCAGCTTGTATCTTAGTAATAGAGCTCTATGGATGAAGGAAATCTTCGGAAACCATTCGACAAACAATATCCAATTCCACCAGAGAAAGCTCTCCCCACCATCCTTTCTTTAACTACTTCTCCACAACATTTCTCAATCGTGCTTCTTAGTTTTTGGCATATGGGAATTGGGGCATGGGTTGGGTGGGTTTGGTTGATTTGGATGGATTTTTAGGGTTTTAATAAAATTACCATAATATCCTCTTTTAAATGTACTTACGTGGCATTTAACAGTTAAATCAAATGGTAATTTAATAGAAGAATACTAATTGCACGTAACTAAAAACTCAAGGGTCTATTTGAAAAAATTCAAAATTTATGAATGTTATATGCACCCGACCTAAAACTCAAGGGGTGTCTGTATAGTTTAGAAAAAAAAAAACAAACAAATCATTATTTACAAAAAACTTCAAAATTTTAAAAAATCATTATATCTTTTCCTTATAATAATTTTAAGGCTAAAGTGCACTTTTGGTCCCATAACTATTGCTTACGTCTCAATTTGGTCCCATAACTTTTTTTGTTGTACTTTTGGTCCCATATCTTTTGTTTAGGTTGCAAATTTGGTCCCATATCCCAATTTTAGTCCTATATCTTTAGGTCAGATTGTAGAATTGGTCCCATATCTTTTGATCAAGTTGCAAAATTGGTCCTATATCTTTGGGTCAAGTGCAAAATTGGTTCCATATCTTTTGGGTTTGGTGGGACTGATGGTGAGACTTTTTGCATTGATATGAGATCAATTATGCAACCTGACCAAAAGATATGAGACTAAAAGTGATAGGGACCAAATCTGCAACTTTTTATAAAAATATGGGACCAAAAGTGCAACAAAAAAAAGTTATGGAACCAAAAATTCACTTTAGCCTAATTGTAAAATATTTATATAATTATCTCTATTTAATTTACCAAAAATATATATATATATATATATAACTATTTGAATAACACATTTAAAAATCATATTTGCCAATTTTGAAAATCAATCCCATCTCCCAATTACTATTTCGGATAAGGGTGTGTATGGGGAGAAACCGAGTTTTTTAGTGAATAATTTTTTCACCATGATGACACAAACTTCAAAATAAATAATTGAAATTAGAAATAAAAATATAAGTAAAAATAAAAAAAAATGAGAGAGATAGAAAAAATAATAAATTGACAATTTGGGCAATGAAAGATCACTAAACTGACAATTTGGTCCCTAAAATATTGAAATGTTCAATTTAATCCCTAAAAGATCAAAATGATATATTAATTAGTCATTTATATGAACCAAATATTATACCATTTTAATTTTTTATGGACTAAAAAGTATATCATTTTAATTTTTCAAAAATTAAATTGTACTTTTCAATCTTTTAAGTACTGAGTTGTCAACTCGATAATCTTTTAGGACCAAACTGTCTAGAAAAAAAAAGTCACTCTATAGTCTATAGTTTATGCTTATGGTACTTCGTGTATCATAGCCCTTGAGATAAAAGCAATACCGATGAGTCCCTACATTTCCTACAAACACCTTCACTCAGATTTTAGCATTTTCGTTTATTGGTTTGCCCTTCGTCTTCGTTCCGCCGCCATCGCATGAGTTCACCGCCGCGAGCGCCACCATCGCTACCATCGGTAACCGTCGTACTCGTCTTGGACCTTCATCTCGCCCCAGGTTCTTACCGCCGCTAACGCTACTCCCTCTGTTATTCTTTTATGTACTGGTTAAACTCATTCTCTGTTGTTGACGATGGTTATTGCTAGCTTTGTTTTCCTTTCTCTTCATTTTCTTGTGTTGAAGCCATTAGTTTATATACAAAGTATTCCTCTGTATTTTGTTATGACAATGAGAGGCTAGTTATATGTTTGACTTAAGTTAGGAACTGGAAAGCAGATGTGTAAGTTTAGATGCCAGCAACAGTCAAGATTCAAGAATAATTAATTGGGAAATTAGTTTATAAAGAGCGTGTCTAACACTCTGCACGATTATTTGTGTTTGCAAGCCCTAAAGAGTTGGGATTGGCTCATAAAGTTAGGTTTTAAAATTGGGAAGGTAGAAATTGGAGGGGTTTAAGTGCATACATGTTTCTCATTTTAATTTATCCATTGATGGTTCATGCTTGTTTTCATTTTATTGATGTACTAGTGGTCTCTTTTGAGTTTAGCCATTTATCAAGCTATTCCTGAAAAATTCTTCATAGACAAAATGGAAATAGGGTGCTGAATACCAAGCGGCTTTTATCTATTTCATTCCGAAATTTTGATTTTCAATTTTAAGCAATACATAATAGAGAATTTGTTCAAAACTTTGAAGTTATGACGGTGAGGAAAAGAAGGAAATTGTAGGGTTTTTATGTCAAAGATTCATAAAAGGGGAGAAAGGTGAGATAGTGGGGAATATAAGGAACTGAGAGGTTCTAGGAGTAGAAAAGAACAACAATGGGAAAAATGAGGGAAATAGGAGAAGGGAGGGTGGAGTGAGAGTGCTTCTGTGATTAAAAGGATGGGAGAAACAGAATCAAGAAAAAGCCATTGGAGGCCCTAAAAGATGGTGAAGAAAGGGGGAAGAAGGTAATTTTTACATGAGGGAAAAAATATTAAATAATTTCTTTCGTACGTGGACTTCCTTGAAAACAATTATTAGGTTGACCAAAGAAGAAATGTTTACTTAATAAGTTATTGAAGCATTTCCCCTTCAAAGTTTTTCTGACCACTGAAGGTGCTTTCTCTTCCATTCCGGTGGGTTTCAATTAATGATATTCTTTCCGAGAAAAATGTAAATACTCTTTTTTAATTATGACACATTTTCAAATACTCATAAATTGTAAAAGCTAACAAATATTCTTATTCAACTATAAACTATACCACCTTGAACTATAGAAATTTGTAGATAATCTCCTTCAACTATAACCCATTTGCAAATGCTGCTTGAATTGTCAAAATTGGAAAGTACCCTTTGTACTTTCATATGTTTGCATTTAAATCCACTTACTTTTGAGTTATGATCTTGATTTTCTTTTAAATCTTTCTCCATTTTCATAGCAACTTTGACTACCAAACTTCTCTGTTTTCTTTTTATAAATTAGTTGTCTACATTTTGCTTTCAGGGGAGCAAGATTGTATGAGGTCATCATAAGTGAAGTTTGCTGTAAAAATTTGTTACCATTGAAGTGGATAAACGGATTTAAATGCAAAAATATGTAAGTGCTGTGGAGATATTTGTTGGTTTTTATAATTCAAGGGGTATTTGCAAATGGCCAGTGGGTTACAGTCGAAGTAGGTTATTTGCCTGGGGTATTTGCAAATGTCCCATAGTTGATGGAGGGCTATCTGCTAATATTTGTAGTTTAGGAAGTACTTACTAAGGAGTCATGCATATTTTCTTTTTCCCTTTTTGTTAATAGGGTGTCTCTGAAGGGGATTGAAAAGCTCTTCTGAGGTTTTTTATTTGTTTTGGCCAAAGGAAGCTCTTCTGAGCTAAGGCTTCATCTATTTTTCTTTGTTTAGGAAAGACTGTATGTCCTCCCCTTTTCAAGGTATTGTTTTTCTCTCTTCATAATTTTTTTATGATTTTTCTCTTCATAAATTATTTTTTTTATATATTATAAAAAAATCTTCTTCTATAGTTCGACTAAATCATCTTCTACAACTTTTTGGATGGAAGAACACGTTTTATAGGATAGAAAAGAAAATACAACTTTTTGGATAAGATTTGTTAAATGAAAAAACACTAGGAAACCACAAATCAAAAGGAGCAAAGTGCTGGAAATGCTAATCAACTGAATCTAATCAATTGTTAATCAATCTCTCTGCCTAAAGGTTTATTTGCTTCCGTTGTTTTTTGCTTTCATTTTGCATCTTGAAATGTGCTTGGTATAATTTTAGAAGAAATGCCAAAACGTGGTTTTTAGCATTTTCACAAAATAACCTGTGGTAATTTTTATTTAATCTTATGTGTTGAAAGGGTTTGTGATGTGTTCATGTGCTCTTCACAACATTCTTGAAAGATACCAGTGAACTATATAATGCTTGAATGAAATCTCCTGCTTTCCTTTCACTTTGCTGGACATAATGTATCAATGCATGTTTGTGGTTTGATGGTTGTTATTATCTTTTTTCTCTTTGGATATGATAAAATCTTCAGTATCTAGAAATAACCCAAATTCTTTAGGATTTCAGCATCCAGTCATTTAACTGATGTTTTCTGAACCTAACCTTTATAGGTAGGGAGGTGGTTTTTACATCATAGAAGATGAGCAGACCAGAACGTTTAAAGGAGAAACATGGGAAAAGTAATAAGTTGTCCATGGATAAATGTGCTGAAGAGAGTGCAGCTCGGACAAGGCCATTTAGTCTTGAAGAGATTATGTTTAGAAGAAAAAAGAAAGAGTTGCTTGAAAATGTAAAAGACTCTGTGAAGGAAGCCAGGAATATATCACCTGGAGATTCATCTGAGAAAATTGCTGATCATTTTGAGTCTGGGAGGATCTATAAACATGATAATAATTTATCCTCAGTAATAGAAACACATGACTTGGAGGAACTAGAGAAGGTATGTTCTAGAAAAAAGGTTGAAAGTACTCACAGAAAGGAGTTTAATCAAAGTGAAGGGAAAGAGAGAGAAGGTTATTATTCAGGAACTAAACTAAGTTCTGGTTTAAGTAGTAATTTATCCTCAGTAATAGAAACACATGACTTGGAGGAACTAGAGAAGGTATGTTCTAGAAAGAAGGTTGAAAGTACTCATAGAAAGGAGTTTAATCAAAGTGAAGGGAAAGAGAGAGAAGGTTATTATTCAGGAACTAAACTAAGTTCTGGTTTAAGTAGTATGGGCAGGATAAATAAAGGAAGTAGAACTGACAAAGAAATGCTTAATTGGAGAAAAAATGATGGAAGGGTGGCTGGTAATTCTGAGTATGAACCTGAAAACAAATGCACCAATGATTCAACTAATAGAGATAGAAATGTGGAAGTTGATAGACAAAAATCTGAGAGGAAAAAGAAAAACTATCATGCTGTAGATGATGAAAAACATGGGGAATACAAGACTAAAGGAAAGCATGATAAAGACATATATAATAGAGGGAAAAGGGAAAAGTGGTCAAGTGATGATTCTGAAAAAGTAGTAGAAAAGGAGCATCATGTAGATTCAGCCAGTAAGAATAGACACGCAGATAGTAGAGGAAAGTATGAAGGAGAGCATAGGAGGAAATACAGAAATGAAGCTGATTATAAAATTCAAGATAGGAATGGTGCAAGAAAACAAGATGTAGGCCAACATGGTGACCCAGAAAATTATAAGAGGAAAGAGAGGCAAGAGAGAGTGAAGTCGCATGTTGAAGAATCAAGGCCAAAGAGGAGATGGTCAAGAAGTCGAGAACGTGAGGAAAGAAGAAGAAAATCTCCTTCGCTTTCACCGAGGGCTAGGAAACGTACTCATTATGATGAAGACCGTACTGAGAACTCTGTAAAGAATGGTTCTAGAAAATCACATTCTGATGTTGAAAGAAATAGAGTAGCAACTAATGGTTCAAGCAGTCACCGTCATCGATATGTTAGCCCTACAAGTGGACTAGGTGGATATTCACCGAGGAAGAGGAAAACTGAGGCTGCTGTTAAGACACCTTCTCCATCTAAGCATTCACTTGAGAAGAAACGAGCTGGATGGGATCTTCCCCCTTTAGGGACAGATAATTCTTTAGCCGTTCAATCATCAAACGTTACAACATTATCAGCCTTACATGATGTGGCTCCTGCTACTTCTGTGGATCCAATTGCTGTGAAGCCTCTTTCAGTGCCTCTTCTGAATGATTCATCAACAAGGAAGAATGTTGACATTGATTCTGTCCAGCTGACACAAGCTACCCGGCCTTTGAGGAGGCTTTATCTGGAGAATCTACCAGCTTCAGCCTCTGAGAGAGCTGTGATGCAATCTCTAAATAACCTGTTGCTCACTGCAGGTGTCAATCATATCCAAGGAGCCCAACCATGTATCAGCTGCATTGTGAGTTTAAAGTTTCCTATTGCACAAGTTTAACTCTTTATGCATGGAGCAGTGAGTTAGGTGTTGTCCTTTTATATCTTGACTGCAGTTGCACAAGGATAAGGGCCAAGCGCTTGTGGAATTTCTTACAGCTGAGGATGCCTCAATAGCTCTTTCTTTTGATGGCAGTCCACTTTGTGGCTTCAATATGAAAATCAGACGCCCCAAGGACTATGTCGAAGTTGCTGTAAGGACAAAATTCTTATCAATTTCCATGTGTTATTTTTCTCATATCATTGATCAGTTGATTCATATCTGTTAAAAATGCATAATTTGAATTAGATATGTGGATCTTAATAATTGAATCTGTGTAAAAGGGTGCGCATAGTGGATAGAAAAGAAACTGATATATATTTTATTGATTATATTGATAATATATATATAGAGGAAAGGTACAGAGTAGAAGTAACTAAACCTAAAAGATATTGGAAGATTCAAAAAAATTTATCTCCTAAAATATTGTAATCTGAAGTTTAAACTCTCTCCTAAGATATTGTAATCTTTAATTTAAAATAAATAACATTTGAAATTTAAATAATAGATGCTGAAAAAATAGAAATAATGTTTGACAGAATTAGTTCCTAGTATCATGGGATTTGATATTCACGTTACTGTGTCCTGCTGGTAACCTGGTAATATTTTTTTTGTACTCTATTTCTGTTGACAATTTATAGATTTAGTGTCAACACATTTGCTTGCATTACATATTTTTGACCTTATTTAGAGGAACGATATCTTGTATGCTCTTTCTAAATCTAGTAATGTCTTAAAAAACTTCTAATTGTTTTGGGTGTTAATATGATAATAAGATGTCTTATTTTAGCTTTTTAAATCCAACTATAATTAATATTCTGGGAAATCTTTTAGAGTTTAGACATATTATATTTAATGTAACCTCGATTTCTATTATCAGTGAGGGTTGTTAGTGCACTCAACCCAATAAAAGTTATTTGCATGTTGTTACGGTTATATAATATACTTGTTTAACACTGATGAACATAGACCACATTTTGTCATACATGTAAGGATTATGAGCTGTAAACATTAGGTAAGATGTCATTACTTTTGACTTGAAAATCAGATCATCCATATAATATACAAAAATGAAATGTTAGATGTTTTATATCTTTCTCTTTGAGTGAGATCTCAAATCCAATGACTGTTTCATATCTTAGAACTAGAATCCCTCCTTTTTCCCAATCTAGTTCCTCCACCACCGTGAAGCCCTGTAAGATTTGTGTCTTATAAGTGAATAATATTTAGTAAATATCTCTATGAATGTTGTGTTATTGTCCTCTTTAAAATAAAAAGTGTAATTTATGTTTGAATAAGCAAATATTTGATTATCAATATTGTAAACTCTCCTACATTTAATACTTCAGATCAAATCGTTTATTGATCTATCCCTGTTTTCTCTAACTTTTTTAGATTAGTCTCTTATTTTTTGTAATTTGGTCTTCTTATTGTTGTATGATTTTGATTGTTTAATATAGATATCAATGAATTTCACTTATGCCAGCGCTTAACTGTATTCTTTACTTGCATCAATAGATTTTTGTGGCATAAATACTTAACAATCCTCTTATTTTAGATGATTGATTTTAAACATGATTCTATTGATTCTTTTAGACAATTTTTGGCAATCATGATCTAAATAGAGTTATATATCAAATTGAAGAGCTAAAAAAGAACTCAAAAGTGTAAATGCATTCGAAGAGAAGCTTTGTGCAACACTTATGCAGCTAAGCTTGGACATTCATACCTCTATTAGTATTTGTGTGTTTATATCTTCTGCAGTTCTTTTTTTTTTTTTTCTGCTTGTGGTCCTTTGCTTTTTGTTTTATATAAATTTGTTAACAAAACCCTTAATAATTAAAGCTAAATAATATATCATAATCTACTAGGCTGGTGATACATTCCTATTATCCAGCTAGCCATCTGAGCACCCACTGGCTAGGAGTTATTTATTTGCTGCAACTATGTTGATATTCTTATGTTATTCATATTATTATTTTACGATGGTCACGCATTAGTGGGGGTTGTTGCAAGTAGCACGTAGGTGGCATCTTTAGAAACCAGCCACAACCCTGTTTCCTTGTTTTTACCAATTGCTAGGTAGTCGGTTTAATCTATCTATCTATATATACATTATGTTTCATAGAGATGATGAAGGAGAAATTATTAATAGATGTCGAAGTTTATGTATTGAGCCTAGTCCCCTCTAAGTACCATTATCAGAAAGTATTCCTAGATTCTTTAGAATACCTTTCCCTCTCAGCCAGGCAACACAACCAATGCGAGCACCTCAGTGAAGCCAAAGGCTTAGATGGTGTTTGAGGCGTTGGCCCCAAATGGCCCTTTGCCTTTGTGTCTTTAACAACACTGCTTGGATGAGAGGACGTCAAAGACAGAAAGGGCCTAGTATATGATATGAACCGAAGCTCAAAACCTCCAAAGCCCTATCCATTAATGATAGTTAACGATACACAAAGGGCCCAAAAAATGATGAAGAGCAGCCCACTGCATTTTGCTTGCAGTGTTGGTTTTCCTCACAGCCCACGTATGCTAAAGAGTGCTGAAATGCACAACCAGCCACACATTCTGAATCACACATCCTCGTTTTGAATCACTCTTCCCCATCCCTACGTTCTAGTCATGCCATCTCTCACTTTCAGTTAATTGTTGTAATTCCAGATTTACTTAATGTTTCGGTAGTTAAGCATATTGTTTCAGTCGTTAGTGTTACTCTATGTTAGTGCGGGCCCCACTCTATTTGCACTTCCTTCACAGACAGGTTAATAATCTCTTTAATTGTTGTCTTGCCCGTAAAGAATTGAGTGTAAAAAATGGCCTATGTTTAGGTATTGTCTTATTCTTAACTATACTCAGACAAACTCAATCTTCCAGATTATCCTTTTAAGATTGTTCATTACTTAAAACTTCGAAGTGTCTTCTTGACATTTTCTCTTATCATAGGTTTACTGGACTTCTATTTGAAAATGAATTTAGCTTGTTAATAGTCAAATGCTAGAAGCTTCTTTAATTTGAGACGGAAAGATCTACTTGTTCCATTATGTTATTTTCTGACCTTAGCATTGGAATCTTTAAATAGGATTTTTGTATGGGGTATATCATAGTACTCAATCTGGATGCTGATGAAGCTGATTCCTAAATAAGACGACTTCCCGGTGTAATGACAAGTATGATACGTTAGCAGGCTTTTATCTGGCAAATGTTTCAGGGTTATTTGTTCTAGCCTGCTCTGACAGCGCTATTTATGATCTCTCATGATTTGTTTGTTATACTTATATGGAGTTCAGCATGTAAGTGCTACAGAATGTAACTTATATGTGTTTCTTATGTCACTCTTAGTGTTAGTGTTTATTTTCCCTTTTTCCTTCGAGTCCTGCATGCCTGTTATCTAACTTCCCATGACTTGAACATTTTAACTATATTGCATTCTGACAACTTATCGCCTAATACTAATGAAATACAGTTCATCCATCAAGTTCTTAGTATAATGTGGTCTTCATTTTCTTTTAAAAGTCCATGGATACACATCTCTTGTCATGGAGCAGACTGTTTTGTTCGAGGGAACCATAATTAGTTGTTAATATGGCCGCCTGAAATGTTCTGTTCTTCAGGTAATATGAGCCTAATATTCATATGCGCTAAATTGAATGACATTATGGTAGGTTATTCCGTAAATGAACAATACTGAGGGCATAAAACAGCCCTTTAATTGCATTCAAATAGGCACTAACAGTACAGTAGCAGCAGTTTAAGAGAAAATAGCATAATCTAAAGGCAATAGAAATATAAACTAGCAAGAAATCAGAAACATAGACTGGCATTCGAGAGGCCAGGACTCTCCCAAGGTTTCCCTAAACTTTTCCTTTATCTCTTCAGCAGCCTCTTTCTTCCTGATAAAAGCATGCACACGTACTCTTGCACGAAACCTTCACTCACGTGTGAGAAACTGTTATGGCTTGTCATCCCCAACCTCTGTACTGTCCAGCTTGGCTTTCTCTTTTCCTTTGTCCAGCTTATTCTGGTTTGCTGCTGGCCCATTTTCACTGGGCTCAGCTTAGATTCCTCTTCTCTTGTAAGTCTTTAAGCTGGTAGTTGCACCACCAAGGCCCATCAATACCTTCCCCAATGAATTTCACCTTGTCCTCTAGGTGAAAATTAGGAAATTGGGACAGAATCACATCATACTCCTCCCATGTGTTCTCAGAACTAGGGAGATCTTGCCACTTAATGAGAAACTGAAGCTGGTTTCCCACTGTTCTTCTAACCTTCTCAACCGCTTCTGGTTTAACTAAGAGTTCTACGTCTTCTGTCCAAGCCTCGGGTAAGTCTTGTATTGACACTGAGGGATGTAGAGCCTTCAGGTTGTTCTAGTTGATAGGCAGTATCTCCATACCTTGCAGTAATTTTATAATGTCCGTAGAAGCTAGGCAAGGACTAAGCTTCTCATTCCTTTTCCTTGCTAAGGACTTAAGTTTGTAAGGACTGATTTTTAAGTGAACTAGGTCCCCAGCTTCATAGTTGACTTCTCTCCTATGTTGATCAACATAATATTTCAACTTCATAGGCCCAGCTTTGCTTCCTCTTCTCTTGTAAGTCTTAAAGCTAGTAGTTGCACCACCAGGCCCATCCAAGGTTGCAAATTGCGGTTGCGGCTGCGGTTGCGGTTGCGTTGCGATTACTGCGGTTGCGGGTATTGCGGGTGTTACGATGCGGATTGCGGTTATTGCGGTCGTGAATTTTTTTAAAATTGCACAAAATGTTAAATTTTAAAAGTTAAATATATTATATGACGTCACACATAGATGAACTCACACCTCACTCATTCTTCTCAAATTCAATCTCTTTATCTTATTATCTCATATTTAAAGCTATAATGATAAGTGGTGGATATAATAAATCAACCAATAAACTTTCCAATTCTTTTAAACACTCTCTCTAGGTCTCTCCCTAATTTTTCAGATCAATATTTCTTTAAATCAGAAAAAAAAATAAGCATCTAGACCGCAACGTAACCGCATTTCAGCCGCATCGCCGCAACGTTGCGGCCGCAACACCGTTACATTGCAGCGCAACCCTGTGATTTAGGCTCACACCGCAATTGCGGTGTGATGCGGTTGCGTTGCCTACCGCAACTGCAATATTGCGGCCGCAATTGATGATGCGGTCCGCAATTTGCAACCATGCCGCCCATCACATCATCTTTTATTTTTTTGAAAATAAAGAATTTATTGATGAAAAGATAAATTAATACATTAACTAACTACACCTAGAGGAAGAAGAAAACAACCAATAAAAGTAAATAAATAGTAAGGGTCTTTCTAATCCCCTAGTAAATCCTCAAGGGACAACACCCGGCAACCCCTTTTGCCCCAAACAAAACCAGAAGAACCATTCGCTGAAACCAAGAGGAAAGTTTCTTTTCCAATAAGTCATGATGCAAATATGCAAGTCAGCACTATACCAAAGAGCTTTCTTCCCGTTATTGTTCCTCAGAACCCTGAACCTATCAATTATAAAATAATCTAAGATCAATGGACATGTTAAGAATCAGATTTGATTATGTAAATCAATCTGCATTAAAGTGTTGACCCTGAGATTAGCCTAAATATTAGAGATTTGAGAATCAATTATATTAATTGTATTTCCTAGAATAGACTATGTTCTCTTGTATAAATACCCTATGACATTCAGAAATAAAAAACAATCAAGAAAAGTGTTTCTCACATCCTACTCTCTCCTTCTATATTTTTATATTTTACTAAAAAAATCAACATGGTAACAGAGCCTTTTGAGCCTGGGTGAATTTTCTCCTCTCCAGTTCTGAAAAATTCTTCCCCTTCATCTATTATCTATTTGAGTCTTTGTTTATGCGTCCAGTGAGTCTCATTGTTCTTGCTCTTTTTCCCTTTCTTTGGTTGTCTCAGCCTATTCTCATTTTCATCCATTCTCTGTCTATTGTGATTTAGTAATTTCTTATTTGTCCTCTTCTCAAATGTTTTTTCACTCAAGTTTGTTGATGACTGAAGTTTGTGGTTATGGATGTGTTCTCATTCCATCCCTTCTCACATTATTCATGGCTGTGTTTTCATTCCAGCCTCCTCTCTTTGTGACTTCATCCATGGGGTCATGGCTGTGTTTTCATTCCAGCTTCTTCTCCCCATATGATTTTAGTCGCAAGATCATCTTTCCTTCTCTCAGCAACTTTAGTGGTGATTTCCTTTGAGTTGTCTACTTTGTTTGCCTTGTATTTGTTTTACTATTGTGTCTTCTTTGTGTCTTTGGGTTTCCTTTACAAGTCATTCATGATGTTAGATCTCCTTTGGTGTCTTCTTTGTGAGGAGCCATGTATGCTATGGAGCCATGTGCTTCTTCCTTCGCCGAACTCACTTTGTCT